>DWLS01001287.1:0-22655 GCA_018246255.1 Pachliopta kotzebuea | reverse complement strand
ATTTATAAGTTTATTTTTAGTTCCACCAACCCGCATTGGGCCAGCGTAGTGGGAAGCGGCCCAAATCCTGTCCTCTATTGCGAGAGGCCAATGTTGAATAGTGGACGTCTATCGGCTGTTGAAGAAGATTTTTACTTCTACCAAAAAGCGTTTCGCTCATTTATTTAAATTTTTATCTTTTTATTACTCTTTCATCAGTTTTATGAGTATTTTTTTCCACTTCATCAATATCCCATTCCATTTTTCATCTACTTAATAAGAAATTATGGATGGTGTTTATAATCAGTTCGTCAATTCCAGATTCGTGAGGTTCGGGGATAGATTGGTGTGGAAATATTTGATGGTATGTTCAACACGCGTTGAATAGTTGATGGTGATAGTAAGTCATGAGTAGTAGTAAAAGTAGAGCGGATAATAGTCAAAAGAATATTGCCGCAGTGTGCAATAATAATGAGTCAATGCAAACATTCTCAAGAGCCAGACGACACTCAGTCTGGCGGGCATGTGCTTATGACTGTGTCCCAGTCATTGACACATTAATATCCGTGCACACACACAATATTCTACTTTATTCATCCAAGAATCATACATATACATCATTCGGAGATATATAACATATGTCCCCTTTGCTAATTCCGCTATACAGCACTATAAATTATTGTTGGATATATTCTAGCTTTAGATGCGGTGTATTATAATTTATAGCAAAACGCTTGTATAACGCGAATTTCTTTTAAGATTTTCTTTTTATTATATATTTGAGAGGCCGTTAAAATATAAAGCTATTTTAATATTATTCTTTTGATTTCGTTTGTGTATTAAAGTTTTAATGGTCACTAACTAATTTTGAAATGGCCATAATAATATATCAATGTATAACATGAAACGGTTGTGTGTAGGATTGTGTAGTTTTGATGCGGCGTGTTTGATGATGTCGTGTAATCAACAGTCTGGCTCCATCACCAAATATATCATCACCAATTAACATGTGGGATTATCCGGTATTTTGTCTAGATGAGAAAACAAGAATTCATTGCGAAAATTTTTAAAAGAATTGAGAAATCTCTAGATTTCTCATTCTGCAGTAGTTTGAGGAATAACTACTATTAACAGAATTTGATCGTCTCAGAGCGGAAGATACAACATGGTGTAGTGTATATCATCGTAACTCACATCAGTCACTATCTTTTATGTATTTAATATATAGGAGGTGACTAACCCAGCGAGACATTCATATTATAGTAAGTGATATGCTTGCCCATAACAATGTGGTGTTAAAATGGTATACACAGCACCACATTGAGCTCATCGTTGTCGTACATATTAATTCTCGTTGCCCCAGTAATTTCAATAGCTTACTATACCCTTAACACTAGATTTACCAGACCAGTCAAACTGACTGGTCCTGCATGTCCAATATAAATTATTTCTATATGAAATATTCTTCTTTTTGTAATGATATCATCACTTTTATAGCTTTAATTATACAGTTTTTTTGTTGAAGCTACAAAAGTGATGATATCATTACAAAAAAAGAAGAAAATTTTATATAGAAATAATTTATATTGGATATGCAGAACCAGTCAATTTGACTGGTCTGCATCCGTAAATCTAGTGTTAAATCAGAACACAGTAATGTTTTTCGGCTGTATTAGGAGCTGCGGTGGGACCTTTTATTTTCTAAAACATATCTTCAAAAGATACCCTGCTTCTGAGGGGAAAGTCAGGGTTAAGTGGGACTTATACCCTCTAAAACCCCCTTGGTGGTCATCGTCGGAGCATTGTGGAAGTACTCCTGATCTCCTACGGAACTCATCGATGGTTACGGTACCTACTTAGACGGTCTCCAGCAATAGATACCAACCACCAGTGAGATAGTAATATTAAAAGCAAACGTTCAGTGTGCACAAGCCCTTGTTTTGTTCGCATCCATGTGCAATATGCGTGAGTTGAACGCTTATTCCTATGCGATTAAGTGTTGCAGTGTGCGTACCTCGTGAGCCAGTACGTCAATTGGAAGCACCCTTATAGGATATCCATACGAGTGGGTGCAGTTATTATGCGGGCGAACGCAGCCAGCTGTTTTGCAAGTACGCAGTTGCCTACTGCACCCGCACTGTACTTACCAGTTGTATATCTAGATATACTCTATATCCGAGCCACATGCGGCTCTCTAGATGTAAACTTGAGGCTCTTTGGTCCCACACGCAAATACTAATTTTGAAAAAAAAAAATTAAAAACATTCTGAATCGAATAACGAGGATCAGTCAACATTTTATATGAAAAAACTCTTATGTATTATGTAAATATAATTTTCTATAAAAAAAAAATTTTTTGGTGCCCAAAAAAGTTTGGTCTCTTTTTAAAAACTATGAAATTTTGTTAATTGTAATTTTTGACTCTTCTACCTTAAAGGTTGTAAACCCCTGCTCTGTGTGATAATATATTGCATTACAGTTTTAATTTTAATTTACGATTATTATACACGATAAAGTTATTACTAAATTTAAAATGCGTTAAAAATATGAATAGCTGTGATAAATAGTTTGAACGCTTGCTTCCCACTCCTAAGGTACCGGGTTCGAATCCAGCTTACACCAATGAACTTTTCAATTGATATGCAGTTAGTATAACACCAACTAATATCACGTGCTCTGACGGTGAAGGGAAACATCGTGAGGAAATTCGTCGGCTAAAGACGTAAGGTGTTAAGTCTCGTTACTCCAGTAATTTCACTAGTTTACAGCAGAATTCAAACTGGAATACAGTAATGTTATATTACTATTTGGCGGTAGAAATAGGAGCTGCGGTGGTACCTACCTAGACGGCCTCCTGTATCGAAGACCTAACCAATAAAGTAGAGGTGGATGATAAAGTGGTCACTTTATCGTTGTATATTTACCTATTGACCTTAATAAGATTTTAATCTTCATATAAAATTCAATCAATTCTTAATCAAAGTTTATATCTATGTGAAAGTTGATAAAAGCTTTTAGTATAGATAACGAAAATGGGAACGTTGAAGAATTTCGAAGACCACCAGAACTGATATCTTTTTTTTTTATTCTGCTTTTTCTTTATATTATCATTTAGAGCTTTTTTGACTTATATTTACATCATTTAATACTTATGCTATTTCATTATATAATATAACAAAATTTGTACATACACATATATGTATATAATCATAATAACAAGTTCCTATTTCTATTGTTTACTATAGTACATATCCTTTGACAATATATTATAAACTTATTAACTAACTATCAGTATGTATTCTTAGGCCTGTTTCCTGTTCAAATTCAAGATCTGGTATCTAAGTGCAGTTAACTATAATCCATGGACCACACGCGTGGTTACTATCAATTGATAAACCTTACGGACCTTTGTTTGTCCTACTTGTTTAGATAGATAATTAATTTATATGTTCATGGACTGATGGGAGGTCTATTGCCACAGACCAGGTAGATACCACCGCAGCTCATACTTCTACCGCCAAATAGTAATATGAAAACATAACTGTGATCCGGTTTGAAGGGTGATGTACGATAGTGAAATTACTGGGGTTACGAGACTTAACATATATCTCAAGGTGATAAGTGCAATGTGAAAAGTGACACACTTACCCTTAAGTGAACGCTTTGCTGGACTTGTCATCATCATCATGATTGTTTACCTACATCCAAATTAAAGAAAGTGTGATATTATTTATAAATTGTTGTTTATCATGATTCTTTAATATCACATTTGATCGTTATAATAATATTAATAATAAGCGTCCACTCATTTCAAAGTGAGTGTTAAAATTTTACAAAAGTTGTTATTTAAACATTTGGTTGTTTACAAATTTAACAATCACTATTACACTTAAAAGGTTAGATTTAAAATTATAAACTTCAAGGTTAAATGCTTGTTAAGTTAATACAGTGTATTAGAGCAATTATAAATAAACATTCAGTGACCTTAGTTAATATAATAATCTACATAAATATTGACCTTCTTTAAATTGCTGCGTTTAATGTAGAATATACAAAAAAATGCTTACACTATAAACAAAGTGATGATGTTACTCGTAATATTTAAAACGAGTAGTAAACAGTAATAATATTAGTATGATTTTTTGAGGAAGGCGTACCTGATGTTAAGAGAAACCCTTGTCTATAACCATCAACACTGGTTAAGATGGTATACACTGCACTACATTGCGAATATTGCAAGCAATAAAACTAATAGAAATAGATTCTTAATATTGTATATTTATAGTTAGTATAGTCTGTAAGGAAAGTAAGTTAATTAATATACAAGTGGCCCATACAAAATTCTGAAACTTTGGGCACCCACAACTCTGGAACCCGATCACATACCAACAAAATTCCAACGGCTCTGATCTTATCTAAGCGAGATCTGTCTGTATGAGAAATTTCAGCACCATCTCCTGCCCCTTGTAGTTCTCGAGATTGAAAATTGTGGACGGACGGATAAAATTGTAAACAACTATAAGCAGAAGAGAATCATCATCAGTCGATATGTTCACTGCTGAACAAAGGCTTCTCCCAATAATGGTGAGATTGCTGCCTAAGCAGGTTGGTGGAGAAGCTAGACGCTCGTTTGATGATGAGGCTGCACCACGAGCATGTGATTTTTTATTTATTCATACAATCGTTCCCCTTCGTATTGTGGCTAATGAACAATTTGCTTTCTTTACTTTCCTAGTCTCTATTTCTTTTCCCTACTATTCTCATTTTCATACCTTCTCTTATGTTTCAATCTCTCGTGCATCGCCTCTCAGACCAAATTCGTCGCATTTTTAAACCTATTCATCCTTATTCTTCATAATACAGCGGATGAAGTTGGCTTTTAAGACAAGAGATATACATATATATATAAATAGATAGAATTTAATATAACATGTGTTAACAAAGACCCTGATTTATGCTGTCAAAGGAATGAGATGGACAATAAAAATAATCCTCATCTAATGTAAAAATTTACGTTTTAATAAATCTTTCACTATAATAAATGTGACTGTTAAACGGCTATTAGTGATGCTCATTCAGCGGTTTCGTGTCCTTGAGATGCAGGCCAAAGATGTTTCACCACAGCATCAGATATTAGGCCAATGGCATTCGTGTAAATTCTACGTAACCTGTGTTTCTGGTGACAGTAAAGTATTTCTACGTGTTAAGAAATATACAGCTCTGGCAAGGGCTCGACGATAAAATCCGGTATGCGAGTGATTTCTGTCCGGGGTCACCGTTGCGGCGTTGTGTAACGATTTCATAATTCAACTGACTGCCCGTGTCGCAATCGACGTAGACCACGAAATTTACTGGTGGTAGATTTCTTTAGCCGGAGACCGTCTAGGTACCACCGCAGCTCTTATTTCTACCGCCAAATAGTAAAATGCAAACATTACTGTGTTTCAGATTGAAGAGCGCTGTATGTTAGTGAAATTGCTTAGGTAACGAGACTTAACACCTTATGTCATAAGGTGACGAGCGCAATGTGGTGCATATATTTTCTGATAACGCTGACCCGTTTTATGCAATATATACAGCTCATCTGATGCTGGAGGCGTGGACCACACAATTTACGGTCTATTAAAGTAGTGCAGTGTATACCATCTTAACCAGCGCCACGTAGTTATGAGCAAGCGTATCACTTATCATCAGGTGAACGCCTTGCTCGTCTCGTCGCCTCGTAGCAGTCTCCACGTCTTTTATGAATCATATAGCGATTTATATTTAAAACAGTGTCAACGGTAACTATAAGAGCTAACGTATATTTGATATTTTACCTGATACATAATGCTTGGTCTATTTCTTCTCTTTTATGCTTTTGAGTTCCTATTGAATCTGCTATACTATTTCTTTTCCTAATATTTCATAAATGTATATACTATATAACGACTATTATTATTATTTAAGCTTTAAATATATCTTTCAGGCTTCACCTATCACATCATCTCCCACCTCTTAGGTTGTCTGTCAGAGAATGCCTGTAGGAATTAAGTCCGACTATTGAACCCTAATTTTAGGTGTTGCGAAGAAGTTTTTTAAAAAATAAATAAATACTCCTTTTTACGAACATTTGAAGAGTTTTTTTTTTGGTTAGTTTATCTTTCTTACAAACTTATATCCTGTTTGTCGTTTTACGGGTCAGGTATTAAA
This sequence comes from Pachliopta kotzebuea, assembly GCA_018246255.1. Lineage (NCBI taxonomy): Eukaryota > Metazoa > Arthropoda > Insecta > Lepidoptera > Papilionidae > Pachliopta > Pachliopta kotzebuea. Next base: position 16,484 of record DWLS01001287.1, on the reverse strand, counting down.
ATTTTAGAATAAGGTATTTAAAACCATGAATTTTAATATATATATGTAATTGAGTGTTGTTTTAAACAAACTAATCTACAAATCTCGATAACGAAGTTAAATAAGTAATTAAATTATCATTTGCTATTATCTGCCAACATCACATACGTCGAGATATAAGGAATGCGATCGATCTATTCGATAACATCGTAACGATCTAAAAAATCCAATGAAGTGATAATTGATCGATACACGACGCAGAATGGGATTAAAATAAAAAATTAACAGGTACGAAGTTAAAGACTTGTAAGGATAATAACTGGGTTTAAATTAACATCACGACTGGCTGCGATATCTGCTCTGCCGGTCTACTACGCCTTATTAAACGTGATAAACAACAAACAAACAAAACGTGGATAAATCATTACCTACCCACTAGATCATCATCCACGAATAGTTCTGTATATTATTTTTAATACTTCAACGCAGTGTCACTACTTCTTGATTATAAATGTATTTTTTAATTCGCTTTCTATATTAAAGCTTGGATTGTTTAGGTTCGAAGAAAGCGATGCTGTCTCATCCACATTGTAAACAATATTTGTAATTCGTCAACAATAAATAAAAAACTATCATCGTCATTATCATCAGCCGATAAACGTCCACTGCTGGACACAGGACTCCCCCAAAGTATTCCACTCCGATCGGTCCTGCGCTGTTTGCTTCCAGCGGATTCTCGCGACCTTCACCAGATTGTAAAATCGTTTAAATGGAATTAACGATCACAAATTACAAATTATTTCAAAGCCTATGTTCTGATAGTGATATTTTTTATATTTATGAGAATATTGTACATTTGATTAAATTATTTTTTACGGATTTTATTGAGTGAGCACATCTCAGTCCCTCCTTGATTACGACTGTTACAAAGCGGCCGATACGTTGGGATCGTAACATAATAAACGTAAGTATTGCAAATGCGATAAAAACTATGGAAAATATATAAAAAATAATTGAAAATTTTAGTTTATTTTATTTTCAAACTACTACCTATATGTATTTGTATAATATTGATTTATTAAATAAAATATATACGCGGCATACAAAAACAGTGAGCTGTAAATCAAGAAGTGGGTCAAAAGCTGATGTCGAACGTGAGCGAGAGTTCCTTCGTACTTCACGGCTCTGGTACGGAGGCTGGAGGTCGTGTGACCTCACAGACAACATCCCAACGGTTGTGGTGAGCTTTGATTTATCACCATTCCCCACATCTCGCGGGGCTGCTTGTTTGGTGTCAGACACGCACAGTTAACAACAAAATGAAAATCCTAAAGCCTTGGTAGATCTTTAATATAAAATGGTGTTAAATTTCTGAAACCTCTTTTAATTTAGATTAAAATCATCATGCTCTTATCAAAATAATGATGAATAAATTACTATAAGTTATTAGTCTGACTTATTTTGATTAAAAAATTTTACTAATCTTTCTTTAAGAAAATCATAAAGGCTGCAGATGATCATTTGTCATAACTTTTCTTATTACAAAACCAACAACATTTACTGGTGGTAGGTCTCTTTTCTACCTTCTAGGTAGGTATGAATGCAGCTTCTATTTCTACTGCCTAATAGTAATGTCCAAACATTACTGTATTATGAAAGGTATTAGAGCTAGTGAAAATACTGGGGTAACGAGACAACACCTTACATCTCAGTTTTTTTTTTATTAGTTATGGGTCAATGCTTGACCACGATCCCTCCAGGTGTTAAGTGATGATGTGGTCTATGGTGGTAAAGCGCATTAATCTGATAGGTGCCTATTCACTCTTTTCTTGAAGACGCCCACATCGTATTTGGACGAGAACACTGACGCCGGCAAGTTGTTCCACTCCTTTGCTGTTCTTATAAGGTGACGAATTCAATGTTGTGCTGTGTACATCATCCTAACTAGCCCTTCGTTATTATGGGTAAGCGTATATATGTTTAGTTATGGAATAATAATAATAAATACTTTATAGCCTATAGAATTTAAATAGAAAAATCATTCAAGTTTCGCAATAAAATGGGCAACGTTTACCAGGTCCATTACACAATATAGTTTCTATTTCATGGAGCCGAAGGATGGATTGGTGTTGCGTGATGAAGGATCCATTTGCAGGACGCTCACGCGCCGACGTCGTGGCGTCACATCCTCAAACAATTGGCAGCGGCGATTAATAAAAATACAGCGTCCCCAAGGCGATGCTATGTTCGGCAGTGCGACGGCGCGCTTTGACGCACCAGTTGACGTGCGCCGGGGATTCAATTCTATATACTTGCCACTAATGTGTGCGGAATACAATTACCAGTTTCTGAATCATCTGAGTTTTGACAGTCCAAAATTGTTCAAGATTTTTAAACTGTTTACTACAGCAACAACCTCTTTGTAATTCCTTGAAAACTAAACATTACCAGTGAGACTTTATTTAAATCTTTACTATTTTTTAACAACTCATTACACATCATCATCATCAGATAATTGCCCACTGCTGGACGTAGACCTTCCCCAAAGATCTCCACTGCGATCGATCCTGCGCTGTCTGTATCCAGTGGATTCCTGCGACCTTCACCAGATCTTCGGTCCAGCTGGAGGGCTTCCCACACATATTAATTCAAACTATCTTTCTATTATTGAGACCGTCTAGGTACTACCGCAAATCTTATTTCTATCGCCAAATAGTAATAAAGACAAGCTGCAAGAGACCAGACTTCATTGGTATGGGCACATAAAAAGAAGATCTCTTGACTATGTTGGAAATGTTATGGCCAATCTGAACATCACGGGGTCCAGATCCAGAGGGTGACCAAAGACAAGATGGACAGATGCGGTCAAAAAAGACCTAAAGTTCTGCAAGGTTACCGAAGAGGACGCGTCCGACAGAGCGAATTGGAAGAGAAAGACCAGAAAGGTAGACCCCTCCATCAGATGGGAATAATAAATGCCACGGAGAGAGAGAAAGTCCGGTCTGAAAGGTTGGCCAGTAGAGAATGCCAAAGTTCGAAGGATGCTGTATGCTAGTGAAATTTCTGGGGTAACGAGACTTAACACCTGATGTCTCAAGGTGACGAGCGCAATGTGGTACTATAATTTTAACAAGCGTCACATTGTTATAGGCAAGCGTATCACTTACCATCAGGTGAACGCCTTACTCGTTTCTTTGTTTCGATAAATAAAAAAAATGATACATTTGATAACAAAAGAGTACATTGTACAAAAAACTCAATAATTATATTCATATTGCAACACAGTAATATTTACTAGTTTCGTTACTTAGGCGTTATCGAGACGTTTGATTGGCATTTATCAAGTCATGCAAAGGTCCCAAGAGCTGACAGGCTTCGCTCATCGCAGGCTCCATCCTTTGCTAATCAAGCTGTCATCGCTCGCCTATTATGCGCCGGCTGACGAAGCCTTAACAGGTTCTCGAGGCAACGTGTTCCAAGTCTTTCCTAATTTACTTACTGTACTTAAGTAACAAAGGACCGACAGTATTTATTCATAAAATGAAGAGAAGGATGAACATATAGTCAAATGTAATATATAGCAGTAAAGCAAAATTCTATCTTTAGTCTATCTTTATTCCTAATTTTTTATCTTTAGTATTTACCTTTTTTTTTTGGGTTGTTTGGTTTTCTCATCTAGATATATTAACCTTATTTTTTTTTAATAATTTTATTTGTTATAATGTTTCTTTAAACAAGCCAAGATGATTTTTAGTAAATTGATTTTCTTAACTTCTAAATTAATAGGACATCGATTCAGACAATTTTGTGTAAATCTAAAGATTATCTTAAGTTGAGAAGATTTTCTGCTTATTTAAATATCAGAAAACATTATTAAGTTTTTTTACAAAATTTTCGTAAATTCATATTCGTTTTGGCATTGCGATGAATAAACGAAATGTTTAAATACTCACTTTAGCACCCGAGCAATAGAATGAACTGTTTTCCCATTTTTCAATCATGTAGATCAATGTTTCCTAAACTTAATGATCCTATGTCCCAGTTTTGGGTAAAAAATGTTTTCTCTTTCGGACCTTATGATTTTTATCCAATGTCCCCCAAAAATAAAAACTAAAAATTAATTTATTTCAAGATCTTCAGATTGCTCCCCCTAAGTGATAGCATTGCCCCTTTGTGGATCCTGACCGCACCTTGAGAAACATTACTTAATATGATCTTACTTACTTTAATTGCAATTAAAACAATAATTATTGATAATTTTTTAAATAACCATTTTTTATTATTATCTTATTGTAAATAATTATTAGATAAAATTAATTACTTTATTCTATTATTCTTATGACTGGATGCGTGTTGGAGGGGACCCACAGGCTTGTTTATTGATTACCAAAATGCACCACGAGAAGGTGCGTTTGGATTAGGTCCTGTGAGGTTTTGTGTGGTACCCCTTGCACTTTCTATGTTTATAATGTTAATCTTATCGTATACATACCAATTAAAATCAAAGTCCGGAACGCCTGGTGGTATTTAGGTATCAGCTATCTATATATGCCGTCGCGAAATGTCGTCTTCGTGTACACGAGGCACGCTCCCAATAAAGCCTTAAACGGATCATGCCCTGTTATAACACATTGATATTTGACGCTAGACGGCTGTAAGGCATCTCTTTACTATTATGATGAATTATCTATACTATTATATCTACATGTGTATTTCCCAAGTAGAAGAGTAAGCCATATAATGAAGCAAATCTGTCATTAAGCGCAATCTGAAACTTTAAAAAATTTTTTTATATATTTGATTTTTTTTTTTGAAGTGCATAGGATTTTATACAATGCCGCCAAAAACAAAAAAAAATCTTAAAAATTTATAAGCTAATTTATATCAATATCTTCTGATCCCCTAAATGACAGATTACCTTCATGTGGGGCCTACACCCTACCTTGGGAAACGCTGGTCTCATCATCATCATGATCAGCCTTTTTCAATCCACTGCTGGATATAGGCCTTCTCCAATGTCTTCCATCAAATGAGGTCCTCAGCTTTTCGCATCCACTCACTTCCGACCGATCTTATTATATCCATCTGGAGGGAGGGCGTCTTACGCCTCTGCGTCCTGAACGCGACCTCCACTCCAAGACTTTCCTCCCCCATCGGCAACATCAACACTGGTCTACCCTGTCATTAAATCTTTTAAGTATACCGCAATACAAGAAACCGCTTTCTTCGTTCAGTCATTGTGATGTAAGCCACTAGACTGTCAACAATAAAAACAATCGCTGTCACTGTTGTCGCGTGGGTATCTTTTATTTTCATATCTATCGACTCACCGCAGTGTGGTTACCTTTGTAGTGCTAGAAAACTGAATTATGACTCTATGTACTCTAACCATAAAAAACTTTATATTATACAGCGACAATAGTTTCAATAGATCAAAGGGTTTAAACGTACAACTGCTAAGATGAGCTACAATTGGAATGTCTGCTACATCCACCGTACTCCCTGGACCTTGTTCTATCAGTTTACCATTTTTTTCTGAAATTTGGACAACTTACAAGGAAAAAAGAACAACTCCGATGTGGCAGATCAAACCGCCTCCAAAGAATTTATTGACCCACGCCCCCTATGGTTTTTATAATAAAGAGATCAATGAATTATCTATGAAATGGCAAAAGTACATAGATAAGAAAGATGGATACTTTAATTTATAAAATATTTTCCAAAATAAAAAATGACTTTATATCCCTTTCGTACAAAACGCCGATTTCATATATAACGAGCTAATATATTGTAAGTTTACATATTATTTTTACATATATTGCTATGTAAGTGATCACATCTGTTCTGTTTTTTATATATACTATACAAATTACTTGTTCCAATTTATTTTTTAATTTTTATTTCTTGGTAGTCTGCTATTTATTTATTTTTTTTATTCTCCAGTCCTACTGGATAGCCTGGAAGAGATCGCCCATATCGATAATACCGCTCTTGTCCACATTTAGATTATAAGTACATTTATTTAAGTTAATTTGTTGTATCATAATGTAAGCAATAAAGAGCTTATCTAAAACTCACTTATAGAATGAAAGCTATTAGCAGCAGAAGATATTTTCATCACGCTGACGTTAGAAAATTAATAACGAAAGAAAGCGTTTGCACGCAGAAAGATCCATTCGACGTAATAGTAAAAGGGCGTTGAACTTTTAAACGAAGTAATCATTATACAAAGTCACAAAAGAGGTTAAACCTCCGAGCCTTGATGGGAGGCTTTAACGCGCAGAAGAATTTTTTAATGACTACGCTGGAAAATTGCGCTGAAGCTCGCTGAAAGCGGCGGTGATTATCTCCAAAGGTATTAAATAAAGTCGGCTTTTATTAATATATTCGATGAAAAATAAAATGAATGGAGAGCGTGTTTCAATTTCAGATTCGACGAAGATAATCTTCATACATTTTTTAAAACGTTTTCAGTTCTTAGGATTTTATTTGTATATCGTATAATTGGATTAATATTAAAAAGCTGTAATTCATGACTATGACGATATGAAATCAGTCACATCAGCTCTCCACTGACCATGGAAAAGCTCTAAAAATTCGTTAAATTCAGACAGTTTTGCAAGTTCTGAAGTGGAAGATGTAGTGTTAGAAGGCCCTCCAGTTGGACCGTTTACATAGTAAAGGTCCTGGAAAGAAGAATGAAACTGATCTAATGAAGCTGATTAGTGTGGATATCTTAAGAGGAGGCCTATGACTAGCGGTGGAGGACTAACAACTGATGATAATCAACTTATCATAGATCATTGTACTGATGGGTCTCTGTTGCCGGAGACTGTCTAAGTAGGTACCGCCACAGCTCCTAATTCTACCGCCCAATAGTAATAAGCAAACTCGTGTTCCGGTTTAAAGGGTGGTGTATGCTAGTGAAAATACTGGGGTAACGAGATTTAACAACTAACGTTTCAAGATGATGAGCGCAATGTGATGCTGTTTACAGCATCTTAACCAGCGCCACGTTGTTATAAGCAAGCATATCACTTACCATCATTTGAATGTCTCTCTAACTGTCGTCGGATAAAAAGAAATGAAACACACGTTTCAATTCGTCATCACATCAAACGTTAAAGAGTTGCAGTGATAATATACCGCAAGTTGTCGCTGGTTGGGGCAATACCATAAATCTGTCAATTACAATGCGAGCAAGTTGCGAGTGCAATTTAAAGAAATTGTGCATATAATTGCGTGTGTGCTTGACAGCTGGCCCCAATGAGCACCACCAGGTCGCCTCCGAGGAGCATAGCGGAGTTTCGAACCAATTACCAACTCATTGTATGGACGTAGTTTTAATCAGAATGCAGTCTTGCACTTTTTCATCATATAATAGCGATCGCGCCAATCAGGTGTATTTATAAAAATTACCTCAAACAAAGGAGAATTTAACAGTGAATTATTTATCATTCAGCAGGCTGTGATTAACACTCGTTTTTAATTATTGTACCTTCCCTGTGTAATATGCATAATTAATTTTATTGGAGGAAGTGCATCGCCCCTTTGAATGTTTTCATTAACTTATAAAATGAAACAAAAACTCTTCTAACAAAGCATTTGATGTCAAACAACTTAATTATTGTTTCGTTTAGTTAAAAAACAACATAAATCTATATCTATCGTTTATTATATGATTAATAATAAATAAATTAACAAAGTTATATATATATATATATCTCAACAATATCGATTAAAGATAAGAGAGAGAAGTGAAGTAATGATTTAAATTTTTTCTGAAATTTCAGGAAAGAGTCGAATTAGACAAATACTGTATTTGTTTTGAGTCTTATATATTAAATACTATAGTTTGTATATTATATACTAAAAAATTACAAGTAAAGTATATTTTCGTCGAAGCAAAAATATGTTTCCGTTAATAACAAGAGCATAAGTGCCATCGGCAATATATTTAAGCGTATTTATTTCAAGGTAAAATCGATCTTTTAGTATAAAGGCTTCCGAACTTTGTTTTTGAACATTGAAAATGTCAAGTAAAAAGTTAAAACGATATTAATTACTTGAATCGGATTCTTTAAGGATTCGTCACGTGGAGCTTAAAGCTTTTTGATACAAGGTCGCGGCGCCGGGTCTCGCGCGGACGTACATTCCTATACGTTACAGAAACTTTAATAATTTAATAATACGAGTAATGTATATGGGGTCATTTAATGAATAGCTCGCGGATGTCCACAGGCATTGCGCTTTGAGGCTGATGTTCACCGGGTCGAGATAATAACGAGCTATTCCGTTGTGTAACTGCGCACGGTAACCGACTCAGTGGGCACGCACTATGCAGAGGTGACCGCGAGCTTTAGAAATCTCGGATGAACCCGTTGACCAGCTCCCCGGTCATGGTGAAGTCATCTCTTTACGTTTCTCTACCGGAAAAATAAAAACTTTTCATTCAGAATTTTAAACTGTATCAAACAAAAAATATATTTAAATGTTTTGTCGCCGAAGCATATACCACCGAAGTACATTTCTTTATTTCATAGCAACTTTAAACATTTTGTAGTGTTTTTTTATTCGACGTAAAGAGACGAGCAAGGCTTTTACTTGATGGTAAGATTGCTCATAACAAAGCGGAGCTGATAAGAATGGTATACAACACCACATTGCGCTCGTCGCCTTAAAACCTATGATATTAAGTCTACATACTCCTGTTATTTCACTAGCATACATTATCCTTCAAACCGGAACACAGTAATGTTACTAACAGAAAGATTTCTAAAATGATTCTCTGGTGTTATAAAAACAAAAAAACGAAAAATAAGTTGAACTCACCTTTCTTTGCTAACTATTACTTTCATATTTTCAATCGCTTTAAGAGTATTGCCGTATTCCAGTTGACAATATATCAGAGCTGGAGTTTTTTGGGCGAGCAGGCTTCACCTTATTACATCTCATTGTCATTTAATATCGAGTGAAATTAAAGTCACAATGAATTACTATAATTTTCTCTCCCATTTGCCTTCATTTGCATTTTCTTTCTTTATAGATTGACGCTAAAATAATCATCAGCCTGCGGCAGTCCTCTGCTGAACATAGGCTTCTCCTCATCTGAATATGTCGTCTTCAAGTCACCATGTATGGCTCATAATGAAATGGTATATAAAAATTATAATACTGTAGTGAACGAGCTCTCGTATAGTTCACATTCCCAATGTATACACATTTACATCCAGACCATATAGAGTATATACAGTATAATTACACAGCTACAGATCACCTTAACCAAGTCCGCAGGGTACAAACATCGTAAATTTGCACGGCTGATTTTTAAATCAGCATATTGATCATCAATTGGCCCAAATTGAGTTACCAATGCCCTGGGGGTAGAGAGTGGTCTTCTATTTTAAGAATACACGTGTAAAGGAGCGGAGATTGTGCCCCCGGGGAACAATTTCGTTGTATATAAATATTATAAACGATTTGAATTAATCTGTGACCGGATAACGGAGACCAGCGTTTAAGCATTCAAATGAGAGGACTGTCGAGGGTCCAGAGGTCTCTTTGAAGTAATAACTATTTAAATATCATGTAGCCTACCCATTAGTCTGTCCAATAAGAAATGTTTAAGCTATCCTTAATAATTATGACTGTTCAGTAAAGAAATATATACAGATGCTATTTTCACATATGTATCTTGATTATTTTAAAATATATATTGATCAGCTGTTCATTACTATAACAAAAAAATCTTACTGTTCATGATTTGGACAGTCTTATAAAGTTTTTTGGTAGAATGATAATATAAAGACGGATAAAGTTACTGGTACTGGTGAACGTAGTGTTGGAAGGATATAAAGTGGATCAACGATCTGGTGAAGGTCACAGGAAACCGTTGGATGTACACAGCGTAGGACCGATCTGAATGATCTTTGGGGAGGCGTATGTCCAGCAGTGGGCGTTTATCGGCTGATGATGAAACGTCTTGCTAGTCTCATCATTTTTATGATATGTTGCACAAAAGGAATAGTTTTTTTATGTTACTAAAGTAATATAATATTTGATTAATATCACCTTATATTACGTATTCGTAAGGCTTAACACTAAGCAGGTGTGTCAATCCTTAATATTAATAGAATCGGTTTGTTGGTCACTTTATATTCAAGGCACGCGGGCGAAATGGCATTGCTGCAATATGCCGTTATATCTCCGGCTAATGCAACGCCAATGATAAAGCATTATTGACAACCGCTATATAAATCAGCGGTGACAATAATTGCACACTGAATGCGAGATTTTGTAACATCTGCTCCGTTAACGATGAAAGTGAAGGTTTCAAGTGAAAACCACATTTAAAGTTGGTTTACTTCATTTAGCTTCCACCTGGCGTTAGTGACAAAGGCGTGCATTTAACGACTTATATTTTATCTCGAACGTTATATTTTAACTGTAATTTTTAAATAGTACATAGTAAATATACATTAGTGCGATAGAATAAAAAATAATTTTACTACAGTGGTCTTTTTCTTTAATTTAACGAGGCGACGATGCGTTATACGATTGCCCATAACAACGTGACAATAGTTAAGATGATCACTCAGCATCAATGCGCTGGTCATCTATAGACATATACCAAGTCTCGTTACCACAGTAATTTGATTAGCACAACGCCCTTCAAACTTGAACACAGTAATGTTTGCATATACTGTTTGTACGCTGCAATAGAAGCGTAGGTAGTACCAACCAAGACTGTCTCCAGTAAGAGAGGATTATCACCATAAAAATATGACTGAAAGGTTTATAATGAAACCCATAGTCTACTATTCGAGTTGATTACAGAGAACTTTCAAGGTTTTAGTATATATATATATATTTAATAAAAAAAACTATTGCATACTGAAGAACTACAGGAAATGCCTCACGCCTTTATCCGATGTGAGCGCTTTAAAAAAAAAGTTAAGGCCGTATGGTAACTAAATATGCATTAATTACATTTATTGGGGTTAAAAATGTTCCAATCGTTGACTTGGTCAGGGCCAAGATCGAACGGATAAGGCCACCCGGAACACCTGGTGATGCAATGTGTTCCTTATGGTAATACGACAGTTTAAATTATGCAAACCGATAAAGGAGCACTTACTGACTGTTAATTTGTAAGGGAGGTAGAGAATTTTTAAATTATCATAATAATAAAAAAATTCAGAGTTTACTAGTAATTATGAAACAGAAATATAATGTATTGTTACCTAGTAAGAGTTTTGTGAGAAGCATTAATTATCAACTGTAAGAGATTGAATCATATAATATAAATAGGATCATATAATTCTTTTAATACAAAAAATTACTTAGTTTTTTATATATATTTTAGTATTAAATATATTTTATATAATACAGAAATCATTTAAACAGTGATCGAGAGATTGCCTCGCCTATATGAGCACTTACCCTTGAATATTGCTTACAGTACACGGAAACGCTTATATGAATAATTCCACTACAGTTTCAGAGATAGCTATATATGTATACGTACATATATAAAACATAGTATTTACTACAGGTAATCGACAGCAGAAAACGCAAATGAAACAAGTGGTAAAACCGAATTAACCTCGATACTTCCAATGCATATGCAACGACTGCTTGGTGATGGATTTATTCAGACATGCATTCGTTGGGTATGCCGAGGTTCAATTTTAACTGGAACAGTAAAATCATTTACGTTGATCCTGTTAACAATCATTATTGTATTATTTACTGCTTCCGTAGCTATATAGCTTGCCTTGTAATACGGATAAATTACTGGGGTAACGAGACTTAAGACTTTACGTCTCAAAGGGACAAGCATAATGTGGTCCTGTGTATATATCATCTTAACCATGGTTAAATTATTATCGCCAAATTCATCACTTGCTATTACGTGAACGACTCGCACGTCTCGTTTAAAAAAAAAGGCCGTTTCTGGTTTGATTACAAGGTTATATATGACTAAGTTTTGTTTATAGTAACTTATTTTTTAACCTGGTTTGTTAGCTATATCTAATATAATGTAAATTTGCCACCGTTACAATATTACTATGTTCCAGTTGTCAACACATAAGATATAAAAGACTGTGTAAGTTAAATAGAATAAGTACATTATTTTCTTAATGCCAAAAACATATGTTGTTTAAATCAAAGCTTACTTTATTGGATAACTTAGTCTAGTCTGAAAGCAATAATTATTATACTTATTCTTACTGAAGAAGAGCGACCAATACGTTTACTTGATTATAACTTATAAGCTTACCTAAGATTGATAAATATAAAAGTCGTGATAGCCTAGTGATTTGAACGCCTGTCTTCCGCTACGAAAGTACCGGGTTCGAAACCGCCTTGCATGAAATAATTTTTCAATCTATGTGCAGTTAGTATAACACCAACTAATATCGCGTGCTTTGACGGTGAAGGAAAACTTGATGAGGAAACCTGCATATCTATGTGATGATCATCCGTGGTCGGACTAGTATGTGAAATGGAGAGGGCAATGGCAACACTACTCCATTATAACTGCTAAGAAAGTCGTCGTGTGGTTCACTACACATGATGGTCACGACCCTCAGTCATGTGGTAATACGACTTAAAAGAACGTTGATACATAATGCATCACAAGGTTAGTTATTAAGAGACGTGTTAAGTATCGATATCCCAGTAATGTTACTAGCTAACATATCCTTCAAATCGGAATATAGAAGATAAGATTTTTTTGACTAATGGTTTGCTTATGGTCACTATAACGACCGCGGAAGATTCTTCGATCTTAGAACTCGCGGATCCGAACTCCGAAAGCTGAACAATATTAAAAAAAATATATAAGGTAGAAGAGAAAGCCGAGGGAAAAGGATTAGGGGAGGGAGGAGAAGATGCACAGAGATATAAGTGGCAACAGAAAGGGGGAGAAATAATTCAATAGATACTTATATATGTAAACTGTACTTTAACCTAATTCCGTACTCAAGTAAATAAGTGTTATGTTGTTTACTTATACAGCAACATAGAACTACCACCAATACATTATACAGATGAAAATAGAACTATCTTTCGCGTACAATCGAAAACACGCACAACCAATCTAAACATATCAGAGATTTCGAGGAATTAACTGAAACCTCCAGCGGGAATCGTCAGCTCAACCGATCGTGGGAAAGTACTTAAACGCGAAGGTCCGACTAAATAATACTCCTTGGAGTTCTTCTGCATAAACAAGATGAGTACAAAACGTAAACAACTGATAATCAGAAAGGTTAGTTGTTTTCATTAATGATACTCTTTCAGTGTTTTATGATAATGCTTTGTTTGTTCGGTTTTTCCATGGGGAAGATTAAGGGCTTTAAATTACTCATTATCGATACACGAACTGTTTGCGGGTATTAACAAATATTTTCAATTCGTACAACCGGGAAAAAATTTCATGGAAAATATTTACTAATCTCGCCGATGGGCATGCGTAAACATTTTTTTTGTCGTAAGTCGGCAATCGTTTTCCCACATTCCCGGCTCATGTAAGTCGGGTCAGTCTTTTATAAAAAGCTGCTCAAATAAACCGAATTCCTCGGCGCCTTCCGCCTGTTCCCCAAATATTCCACCATTCAACAACAAGCCAAAATAATTTGAGGTAATCTACGATCAATTTTTCATAGCAATATAATTTTACTGGTGGTATCCGTCTCCCTAAACCCGCATTGGGCCAGCGTGATGGGAAATGACCCGAATTACTATAAGGGCTTTTGTTCAGTAGACGACGTCTACCGACTGATAAAGAAATTCTTCATTTATTCGCTGTCTTAATACATATGTAAATGTACCGCGTTATATTAATTATACTGGATATACAAAAAACAATATATCTAGTTTTTCCAATGAATAAATTATACACGAGTCAATACAACGATTTTTAATTTTAATCACTTATATCATCTCACGATCTTTTTATTCGCATTCTTTCTTAAGTTCTACTTTATGAATAACTTTTACAGTACTTTTAGAAGAAATAAATAATATATTAGCTAAGAACTAGAATTAAATTATTACGCACCCTTTTTTTTATTGGTGAAGTATTTCGAAGACCACCAGATCTGGTATCTAAATGTAGTTAACTCTAATCTGAGGACCATACGCGTGGTTACTACCAATTGATAGACCTTCATGGACTGGTGGTAGGTCTTTTGCCGGAGACCGTCTAGGTACCGCCGCATTTCTACCGCCAAATAGTAATGTGGAAATATAACTGTGTTCCGATTTCAAGGGTGCTGTATGCTAGTAAATTTATTGGTGTAACGAGATTTAACATCTTACGTCTCAAGGCGACGAGCGCAATATAGTACTGTGTATACTATCTTATCCTACCTTATGCTTTGCAAATTGTTTAATATCAGTGTAAGGATTGTTTATTATCTTTTTTATATAAAAAAATAAGTGATCTATGTATATTGAAAATAAACGTGGGATTCGAACCCAGGACCTCAGATCAAATGCCCTATTCATGGCGAGAACAGAGGCTAATGTTTAAACATGTTTCTTAAGCCACGCGATTTGATGCATATCTTAAAGCATGTGATATTAGTTGTTATAGTAACTGTACATAAATTGAAAAATTTATTGATGCAGCCCGGATTTGAACCCGGTACCTGAGTGGAAGGCCGGCGTTCAAGCCATTAGGCTATCACGACTTCTGGTGCTATATGTTGGACATCGGTGCGATATTACTTTCACTTGTACACACATACTGACATACATAAACGCGTGTGTAAAGAAAAATGCGTACTTAATAAGTACAAACATATGTTACTAAATAATATTTGAATAATGCAGTAAACAAATTATTCGAGAGTTTATATTATGATTACTTGTAACAGCATACAATACTATTGGTAACACATGTATGAAATGGTAAACTATTTACATATATATTTCTGGTGGTAAGTTTTGGTAGGTACCATTGTAGCTCACAAATTGTAATGTGCAAACATTACTGTGTTGTAGTAAGGGTGTATGCAAGTGAAATTACTGGGGTAACGGGACTTAACAACTTTTGTATTAAGGCGACGAGCGCAATGTGATGTTGTGTATCATATTAACTAGCGCGATTCTGTTATCGGCAAGTGTATCACTTATTATCAAGTGTATGCTCGTCGCATATACATCTTAAGTGTTTAAGCTTAAACCGACGAGCGAAAGTGCTGTAGAAGCATCCCATTCAAGAATATATCGGCGTTACATTATTAAAGAATAGTAGTAGTAGTAGTTTGATATACCTGGATGTACAGTTCTTAAAAGGAGATAATTAATAATTACACGGATTTATATAAGCATGTGTATATCAAGATCACCCTTGACTCGTATATTTTCGAAGAGTGTAGACGTATGTGCTTCGGTTGGTGGAGAACGGGCGATACTTGCACCGGCTTCGGAAATAGCACATATAAATTTCGTTCAGCGACGTTTAAAATGAAGTAATTAGCAAATTTCGCGAAGTGAATTGTGGCTATAAACAAATCGATATTACCACGCCAAGGTCAGAGGGGTGCTGGATTGAGGTGTCGATTACATTGTTAATGCGATGCATGTTTTATTTATAAGTGAGTACGCTTGACGGTAATAATTCCTTACAATCAATACTGTAGACTACCAACGGCTACTGTAACTAATCAGAGTATACCTACAGTTGTTAATAACTTTGGATTACAGGATTTAAGGAAATTTTAATTATGTAATAATAAACTTTTATTATTATTAACCTACTAATATCTTCTCTTTCTTGGCGTGCGTCCGTGCAGAATGGCATATCGCTATGCCAACTTACTCTTACCTTTCTTGGGGTGCGTTCATGCAGAATGGGATTTCGCTATGCCAACTTACTCTTTCCTTTCTTGGCGTGCGTCCGTGCACAATGGGATATTACTATGCCAATTTAATGGCTGATGTATTATATATATATTTTATTAAGTTTACATTAGTTTTTTATTGAAAAAACAACGGGCAACTACTAGTTTTATTATACGAAACGAGTTAATCGTTCACCTGATTAAGTTGATATACATAACACCACATTGCGCTCATCACTTTGAGAGGTAACGTGTTAAATCTCGTTACCGCAATAATTTCATTAATATACAGCACCATTCCAATTGGAACACATTAATGTTGCATATTACTATTTGGCGGTAGAAATAGGAGCTGCATTATAGGATGTAGGGAAAAAATTAATTATATAATAATATACCGATTAACACCTGTCGGCTATTTGAACCATACATTTGTCGTAAGATAGATATTTATCAATTTTATGTTTTGAATAAATATAAGTCAATGGTAGATATGATCAAATTATACATTTTTTTTTTCTATAAGTCAACATGATAAATGCTACTCCTCTCCATATAAATATGACAAGTAGTGAAACTTTGTGCACCCACAACTCGGGAACCCGACCACATACCAACAAAATTCCAACGGCTCTGATCTTATCTAAG
>DWLS01001286.1:0-22656 GCA_018246255.1 Pachliopta kotzebuea | reverse complement strand
GCATATTTATTATTTAAGGTAAAGGTAATTAGGGCACCCCATTAAAAAAGTTTGCCCTCCCCTGGTCTAGGTAGAAACCACTGCAGCTCTTATTTCTACAGTCAATCTAACAGTAGTGTGCAAAACTTTTCCGTATTCACAAAAGGCATTGTAAGCTAGTAAATTTACTGGGAGTAACCTTTTTTTTTTATTCCACGAGGCGACGAGCCGAGCAAGGCGTTTACTCGATAGTAATACACTTGCTCATAACAATGTGGCGTTGTTTAAATTCGTATTCTCTACGCTATATTGCACTCATCGCTTGAAACATACAATGTTAAAGTCTCATTACCCTAGTAATTTCTCTAGCATACAGCACCCTTTATGTTTGCGCATTGTTATTTGGCGGTATAAACAGGAGTTGCCGCAGTACCTATCTAGGTGGTTTCTGGCAAAAATAACCTAATGCTAGTAGACTTAACGCCTCTGTCTTAAGTCGATGAGTACAAAATGGTGCTGTGTGCGTCATCCTAACCAGCGCCACGTTGTCTGGGCGAGCGTATCACTTACCATCAGGTAAACATCTCGCTCCTTTCGACAAATAAAACAAATACAATTACTAAGATTGCTATGTACAAAATATAAGATCCAATGGTCTTTAAAACATCACTTACTTAACTATATCCTTAACTTTAAAGTTTGAACTTTGTAATACTTTTTGAAATTCATTTGCTTCTTCTTCTGTCAAAGTTTTACTCTGTAATCGTTTCTTTTTCATTTTCTTCAACAAAGCAATTGAAACATTATCCAAGTAATTGTCATCATCATCATCAAAGTCTTTCCCGTCATCATTGTCATAATTGTCATGGTCTACATCATTTTTCATATTTTCAACATTTTCAGTGTTAAAATCCTCATCTCTTTGGAATTCTAATAATGAATCCCCATTATTAGTTTCACCTGTTCAAGTATTTCATAAAATTTATAAACAACATAATCTTATTTCCAATCCAAAAATTTAAAACTTTGTGAGATTGAATGGAATGTTCAGATCTTGTAATTCGCATAATAATATTAATACTTACATAAACTATAAACAACATACTTAAACTGTAGTTATAAATAATTCTATCATCATTTCAACAGATGGACGTCCACAGCTGGACATTGATCTCTAATAAAATAATAATAAACAATTCATAATTCTGTCAATTAAAACATAATTAAAAAGGGTTTTTGTTTATGCCCTGTACTTGAGGTTAAGGAAATAATTTGTCTTTATATAATATATTATTAATATTTAAAGTAGCAAATATATTATACAAAATATTGTTTATACCCATAAAAAGTTAATATTATGTCAAAA
This sequence comes from Pachliopta kotzebuea, assembly GCA_018246255.1. Classification (NCBI taxonomy): domain Eukaryota; kingdom Metazoa; phylum Arthropoda; class Insecta; order Lepidoptera; family Papilionidae; genus Pachliopta; species Pachliopta kotzebuea. The sequence goes on along the minus strand of DWLS01001286.1, from coordinate 21,311 downwards.
TAAATTAAAGAAATTGTACAGTCACCAATTTAAAGGTAGTGTACATTTTAACTATGTATATAGGCATGAAACACACTAGCACAATACACTTTATACACACTTGACGTACACTTTGACAGGACTGTTGTTACTACAATAATCATCCTTACCAAGTACGCTAAACAAAAAATCTCTCTAAGGCGTGTCAATTAATAAGCAGCACAGTCTATTGGTGAGTAGCGGAAATTGATAAAGACAGCATCAAAATTAATATAAACTAAACATGTAGTGAAATAGTTTTAATATACTCACATTCAAAATCTTCCGGTGTCAATTCATTTTTCACCTAAAAATAAAAGCTATGAGTCAAGAGTTGTTTTACTTTATAACATCATAATCAATACCCATTAACAAACTTTTAAAATAGTTAAGCGACATTAAACATTTTGGAAAAGAATTATACTTATAATTACAGTTAATAATAATAAATGGAACAAAAAGATTATCTCTAAAAGAAATAATCACTTTTTTATTTACAGTTCAAAACATTACAACTAAATTTTGAATTACAATAATATTTTAATTATATTAAAAAAACAACATTTAGTTAGTTATCTTACCAATTTAAAAACTTTTTTGATCTAAAAACATGATATTTTTGTACTAAGAATCATCTAAAATAAAATATGTATTTGTATAAAATAATCTATTTGCAGAAAAAATGTGTGAATCTACTGAAAAAGCTGTATTCAGTAATTTATTTAACCTGAATGTAAACTAAAAAGGTTATCAGATAAATACCTCCGATTTAATTTGAGGAGCTTCCACACCCACAACATTTTCTAACTTTATGTCAAGATCTCCACACATATCCTTTAAAGTTTTTTGGACTTTACAACATTCCAATACAAACAATTGAAAGTCAACCATTTTCTCTTCACAATTTAGGCAAATCTTAGTGGGTAAGTCATCATTATCCTGGATCTAAAAAATATAAGAGGATTGAACATAGCAACAATATTTACGATTTTGTTTGTATTAAAATGTATAAATAAATATCTACAATGTTTAGAAAATGATTGTGTGAATATTTATTATTTTGCTGTTTAAAAAACTTACTACAATATGCACAAATTCTTTGATTAGTCTGAGGAGATTCTGGTTGCTTTCGTGTAACAGGTCTTTTGTAAATTCGTCTTCCTTTGCACACAGCCGACATAATTCTCGTAAATTCATGGTAATAAAGTATTGAATAACTGGTGCGTTTTATAAGATGATATTTCCTTTTATATTTATTTATCCATTGTACAAAGTGACATAATAAGTTAAATGCATTTTGTGAATACAGTCGAATGTAAATTAGGTCTATTCGGACTCAAAAATATAGAAATGACAGATAAAAATATCATTGAAATCCACAGATCATTATATGCTAAATATATAGGATAAAAATATAAGCAATGCACAATAAATATGTACTAAAGTTACCGAGAACAAAATCATTGTTTTTTTATAATGTTTTCTAAAAACACATAATGCGTGTTTTTTAGAAAAAAATATTTCTTTAAAATAAATGTGAACAGAATGCTAATATTATGTTATTGCTAAAAAAAATTAAGTTAATTCATTGTGCGCAAAATTTTTTCGAATATATAGAAATATTTCTGTTTTTCTTCTTTAATTTTTGTTTTACCTAAACAAATTTATAATTGAACATAGATCGATGCATTGTAATTGATTTACAAATTAATTAGGGTTTTTGCACAAAAAAATTATAAAATTTTAGTAAAATCTAATTCAATGCTAAATTTAACTGGTAAGTGTTAAATTTGTGAAAACAATGCATTAGCTTTATTTGGCACTAGAATACTAACAGTAGGCTTGGCGTATTTGAAACTTCGCAATTTAAGTTAGGTACTGATTTTTTTTTATTTACATGGAGGAAATGCCTACGCATACCTGCGTTCGCGGGGGCAAAGACAGTTTACGTCGGACTCGCACCGACTAACATCTCCACAATGTCCATCTGGTCGCTGTACAGCGGGGTCACGGGAACAGAAAGACTTCCGCGACCCCGCCAGTGCCGGCCGCCAAAGCAGCCCCATCTTGGGGGGAGAAAAAATCTCCTCTATTCCTGCTCCGGTAGGCGCGCCGGAACATTCGACTGGCCCCCCTCTGGGCCATTCGTCGTATGGGCAATAGATTCCCTCGAGTTCGTCACCCAAAGGCCATGGAAGCCAGCAGAGCAAGCTCTACCGGCTCCCTGCGGCGGATCTGGTGTTTGGCTCCGCCGCCAAGCATTGTGTGGCCGTGGAAGATGGGGAGAGCGGCCGGCGTTACACCGGCACTCTCCCTTCTCCGCAGCCCCGCCTCGGCTGCAGTCGGCAGTAGGCGCGGCGCTAAAAAGCACCGCACCCTTGCCTCCCGCAGCCGCCTGGCCACCCCGAGGCGAGCGAGAGCCGCAGCTCTCAAGCTCAAGCCTGGAGTGGTCACCGTGGCCGGCCCTACTCCTTGGGCCAGCCGATGGGTTCCTCTTTCCTTCACCGTGGGCGACGACACCATTGTTACTAGAGCCTCTCCGCCACGACATGGCGGGAACCAGTTGCAGATGCATTAAGAATAATTTATTTAGGTGTGATATTTTCTTTGTACACAGTTGTTAATGTTTTTATTATTTTACCGGTACACTAGGTATATACATATACATATTATTTTAGAGGTTAATTAATTTGTAATTTTTTTTTGGAAATAGGTAGGACATGAAGTTGACATATGCTGTTCTCCATTTTTTCATTATTCTTTAGTCTGTTGCTTGCACGGACAGCTATTCGAATTTGTTTGCTTACCTGTCATGGCTTGTGGTGTTTTAAGCTATTTTTTAAAAATACATTCAATATTAATTATTAAAAAGTGATATTTTATCTACGAACATTTAATAAAAATTTACAGTATCGACAAACAACATGATCCTAAGAAATTTGTTTGTATTTATATAAAAAGTTTTCTAGTGAAGCGTTCGTTGTGATGCATATTACAAACTGTTGATTTCAATTCCGTGTTATTACGCGGCAACGTATTTTGTTTACTATGGAGTTTCAATCAGATTTTATTGAAGCATCGACACCTGCGTTGTCCTATGACAAGGTTAATAGATTTTCGAAGAATGAAGATAGCGGATACCACACGTCGTTTACCCCTGGATCCTTTCAATATTCTGATGTGTCTAACGAAAGCCCAAATTCCCGTGTCATGCAAGGCAAATATTGCCAAATTCAAGTAGAATGTTATGATATAACACCTGAAGTAAAGCTCCGTTTAGCCCAGAGATTTAATAAGAGTGCCAATCCAGGTAATAGTTTTGAAAATAGCAGAGACTCCCCTGCTAGTCGACGAGGAATCAAGCGTTCCTTTCAGGAGAATATAGAAAATGTAGATGGAAGTGTTTCAATCCCCACACCAACTACTGTTATAGCTGGATGTCTACGTAAACTTAAATTTAGTGAAGGGTCTAAAGTTAGCAAAACCCCAGTAAGTAATAGATACTCGAATACCATTTTGCAAGAATATAATTATCAGTTTGAATTGGGAAGAAGCGAATTATCATACCCAACAACACCTGTAAAGAAAGTTTGTAGAAGTAGCTGTAAATTAAGAAATTCTCTAAGTCTAAAGAAATCAGTGAAAAAATTGATTACCCATTCCCTTTCATGTGATCGTGAATTGTTAGAGCCTGTTAAAAAAAAACCTGCATCAGAAATAAATAAATGTTACCACATTAAACCAAACAAAAAAATTGATATAATTAAAATGTTATATGAGCAATCTGCAATGCCACCAATAATGGAAATATTCAAATACCTTTCTAATGAAGATATATTTAACTTCAGCTTAGTTAGTGATGTTTGGTTAAATGTTTGGGATGAAGTGAGTAAAAATTTACCAGTGAAGCAAAATTTTTTCAAATTTATGCAAAATGAAAAAGAAAACCAAGAAAATAAAGGAGCTACACCAAAAGACAATGTTTATTATCAAGTTAGAATACCCATGGGTGTCCACAATGTGACTCAATGTGAAACAGGAAAAATTGCTGCTAATAGTCCACCTGGTACTCCAAGAACTAATAAATTCAAAAAGTTTACCAAGGTATTTACCTCTGTTTCATTTCGTAATATTTCGATACAAAAAAAATTAGATAAATTTTACAAATATGTACTTTTATTAGAACAACTGTTTTCCTTACACAGCAATTGTATAATTTGTTTTATAATTTCATATTTATGTGCTCAATCTCACTTTTCTTACATATATATTTATAAAAAAAAGTACTGGTTATCATTAAATGTCTGATTTTAAATAGAGAATGTAAGACTTAATTTTTTTTTAAAGTTATTTATGTCAAATTTGCATTTATTTTGATCCAAATACATGTAAACAATTTGACATTAGTATTTACAAGCATAATTGTAATAAATTGTAAAACATCTTCTTTTTATTTTCTATCAGTTAAAATGAGAATAATTATACAGTTTCACTTGTTTTTCGTTTTCAGGCAGCCTCATTAGATTCACGGCTACAAGTTGTATGTTCAAGATGTGATCAACCAGCAAAAGTTAATAAAGAAGAAAGTGAAGAGGAATGGGTGGAATGCATAAATAACACTTGCGCTTATCAATTTTGCCGATTTTGCAGATGTGATAGACATCCAGGCAAAAAATGCCTACAATATGATTTAGAAGGGCCGAGTCCAACAAAAAGAAGGAAAAATTCATATGCAATGTGTACAAAAAAAAGCAAAAGAACTTTACGTAGGCTCCTGTGACTTATACTATTAATGCAAAGCATTTTCCCAGTGAGTTTTTGTAAAATTAATGCTGTTAACATTCCATATCCAAAGATAGTTTTATGATTTTTAAAATCATTTTGTGGAAAAAAAAAGGAAAGAATGACTGTTGTTTGAGATTATTAATAATTGGATATACCCAAGGTCTGATGCAGTGCCATTTTTAAAATTTTATAATCACTAGATTTTTAAATGTTGTCTATTACCTCATTCAAAAATAGTGAATAAGAAGTCTTAGGTATTATAAACTCATACATTTTGTGTTTAAATTTAAATCTTTCTCATGTTGATATAAAAGACACATTCATTTTGCATTTTTATTCCACTTTATTTTTTTACCATTGACTGATTGATAATATTGTAAAGTAATTTTTTAAAATGTAAAATTTATTTGAATTAATAGAATTATTACTCTTAAAATAATATTATTAAATTAATTTTCATCATTGGCCATAATATAAATATTAGTTGTGAGTATGATGTACAAACATACATTATTCACTGTGATATTACATTTGACAGTCATAGTATTGTACAGTCACATTAATATGGAATTTGACATATTAACTATAGTATGAATACTAGATTCAGAATGTAATTTTAAATATACTCATTAGTTATTTTGAGATTAGCTGTATATTTCTTTTACATACATCACTTTCCTTTTGCGTATATCATAAGTTTGAGCAATTTGTCTATAATTTAATTTTTTTTTCAATTGTTAATTTTAGATTTTGTTTTAAATGAAACAATTTAAGCCTTTTATGTGAATTATTATATTATTGAATCTTAATTTACAAAGAATTATAAATTTAAACACTTTTTAATATTTTATAATAATTTGCATGTCCATACAGCAGCTGCTTATAACCTAATCGTGGATATTTTTTTAGTGTTTGAATTAAGAATTCCTTTTAAACTGAACCTAAAAAAATGTAAGATTTAAATTAATATGAATAAAAATATATTTTTGGTCGCTAACAAACCAATTGTTAGTAAACGAAATGAATGTTCATATTGGTCACCTATTTTAATATTAGGGAATGAATATTAATGAATATGAAAAATTTATCAATCTAAATTTGCGTGATACGAAATTATAGATATAATCTTCAAGAGCCTAGTTTTCAGATGGTGGATTCGCGTTTTTTCTCTCACCACAATGTTAGTCTTCACCTAAAATCGTGCATCACAATGTTTAGGCTAGTTTGTATTAATCAGTTGATATTGGTTATGTTTATAACTTATAAAATTGTCATCATTTCCAATCAGTGACAAGACTGAAGTCGTCTTTTAAGTCTCGGTATATAGTTAAATTACTGAAGTAATTAGAGATTTAAAATTTCATATCTCAAGGCGACATTGTTATGGGCTATCGCTTAGAAATGTAGAGATCCACACACATTCATACAGCGAGAAGTATTAATTTATGTTTGTGTAGACATTACATCTGACTGATTTCTTTACCTGTAATAAATAACAAAAAAATATTTATTTATTAATAAATAAATTAAATCCATATACAATGTTAACATTTCGCCTCATATTTGCATTTCTTAAACATAAGTGTAAATAAAACGACTAAACTTAACTTTATTTTCTATTGTGACGTGTGCTTTGGTGAATGCCTCGTGTTGTTGTGTATGTCGTGTTTATATATGTAAATGATGTGCATTAGATATTTTTTAATAATTATAATTCCTTTGCGAAGCCATACGTCATATAACATTGTTGTACTTTTGTTCAGAGTTCTTATTTATTTCAGCTTACCTTTCGTTATTTTTACAAAGTACATATCCGTTATATGATGTACATCAAAAATGTGTTTTTAATTAATTTTAATATAATTTGTTTCAATGAACAAACAATTGCTCTCTTTAATGATTTTATGAAAAAATAAAAATGTCAAAAGAAAGTCTTGGTTTAAGTAATTTAGCTCCAATTAAACGATGCCGTACGGTTTTATATTATTTTAGTCTTCCATTTTTTTATTAAATATCTTCTGGAATACTTCTCACTAGTTATTATAAACAGGTTACAGACGCCTTCTGCTGGACATAATCCTCCCCTAAAGAAAATTAGCTAGCTATTAGCCATAGAAATAAATAATTAGATCACAGTGATACTCCACCCTGAGACCGGTGCGTTTTTATTATACCACTGAGGAGGCAAAGAAAAATACGGCGTGCCAGATGGTAAGCAGTTACCGTAACCTATTGACGCCTGCAGCACCATTGGCACCTTGCCGACCCCGGAGGAACCTTGTCACACTCTTTTTGAACAACTCCATTCTGTAGCACCTTGGAAAAACCGTAATTTTGTAACAATATAATTTTTGGAACGGTACTTGGTGTTAAAAAAAACAAAGTTGTTTATTAAATTTTTATTAAAATTTACAAATTTTATTTACAATTATCAACAACAGTTTAATAAACGAGTTGAGAAGTCTCTGACATCCTTATACAATATAAACTACGCGAAATCACAAAATCTAAAGACAAAAAGACTTCCATATAAGAAAAACATATGAATATCTTCATTAATAAAATTAAAAAGACAGAACAAGAAAATAAATATTTTTATACATGTATATAAAAAATAAACATTAAACAAAGAAAAATTATTCTCAACACGACTAAATCCGGTGGTGCAATTTAATTTGACCTCTATTTATATTATATTTTTATTTCAGCCCAATCCCATTATAAACTTTGGTATTTGATAAGCCACTTGCGGTAATTGCATCAACATTGATAACCTGTAAACATTTTGAGGATATTATTTATAAATTCTTTTGAGATTTTCTATTTTTTGCTATTGCATTATTTACAAACACGGTAGGAAAGATAAAATGAAAAGTTGTCTACGGAATTGCTTTAGAATTCCGATATATTGTTAAAAACTAAAAATATGGTGCATACTGTGTAATAATTACCAACCTGAAAACGATATAGGTTATTATATACAACGGGTTGTAAATTGATATTAAGTGACAAAATCACATAGTGTTCTTGCTTTCTCTATTATTGACAGCCAGAACGCAGCGATGTAGATATGGCGGCAGATTTATGATCATACCTGAGTAGGATTGAAAATACGACCAACCAAGTTTGTCAAATTGTGGCTCCGGAATTGAACCAACGTGTTATAAGGCATGCAGTTAGCGATTAAGGAAGGAACAGTTTTATAATTTACTGCCGCAAAGTAAGTGACTATTGGGTGAAATGTGACTATTGGGTTCTATACGATCTAAAACCTTTAACTACACTTATCATATTAAATAAAAAATACCTATGCTAGCAACATCTACTTTAAAAATTATGATTTAAGTATAACCTGTGGAAACAAAGCCTTATTCAATAGATAAGTACTTAGTGTTCTCAGTGACGCGCCAATCCAAGCTCAACTTGTTCTTTTTTGAAGCCTTTTTTGTTTTTACCCTTAATGATTTTGAAATTATGTAATTTGTTCATTTTCATTTATGTTCTTGCTTTAGTATAATCCAGTCCATAACAGTGGAGATAACATTACGTAAGACGGATTTTTCTACTTATATTGATGATACAATTTTTTCTTACATATATTAGTAATATCTCACCTTATGTGATTGGGATATATATCTATCGGTATATAGCCCTATGTGTTCGATTAGTAGGTTGTCAAACTATTATTCCGGAATCCTTAAATACTTTCATTCTTGTATAACAGGCAAGTGTTACACCTCAATAATAGTACTAATCTATAGTCATTTCTTAATAGTAAACATAGATATTTTAGAAAGATTTAATACCTACTTATTCAAAAGTCCATCATCCACGATATATTATGAGCAGACTTAAAAGAAAACCACCACCGCCTATACTTGCTGTACACTAATATTATCTCTGCCAAAAAAATTATACAGTGTAATTATTAGTAGCCTTATATAATATATTTGAGTCGATACCATAAGAAAGTTTTTGTTATGCCAATAAAATTTTCGCTAACACCCACCGGATAAGCTTTCCACATGTGCTGGATAAGAATTAATAAATTTCAAGTACCTTGTAACTAATAATGAAAGTAAAATTCGTAACAATTTATTCATAAAACTTCCAATCAGTAATTTTATAAATATTAGATAAAAAGTATTAAAACTTGTAACTATTTATTTATTGTCCTTTATAATTTAATTGCATTGTTTTGAAAAGACATTATTTTAAAATTTTCGTAAGATGTAAAGTCTTTTAATGATAAAATAATATAAAATTCATAAAACATGCATGATTTATCAAAATCAATAGCTTAAATTGCAAAGGTGTGTTATATCTGTAGCATATCTATACATAGCGTTAGTGTTGTCAGAATTGTACGTACAGTTTTAAATGACGATATATATTATAGTAGCTTTATGTTATAAAGTGATCATTAAAGCAAAGTGAAAAGAATTTAAAACGGATTAGCTCTAATTTGATCGCAACTTACGAAACAGAAATGCCATTATAGAGCCACGCGCGCCAGGTTTGCGGTGCCGGTGCTGTGCTGTCGATACGTGCCTCAATGTGGCCGCATAGCGCGCGTCGGTCGTGTGAGCGACCCGTCCGGGCATCGCAGACGAGTCGCTTGCGGCACTCACCGTCGCATGAACCGCGACGAGGACTATTCTTCCAATAATGTCTACAGCATAAACATTAAAAATTTAAAACACTCGTAATATTAACAAAAACCTCTCTCAACTATAATTGAAAATATTTTCATTAAAATTAAGAAGTTGACATAATTAATGCTTTGAGATGATTTTTATGTGATTATGAAAACTCGTTTGTGTCGCTCATTCGCCTAAAACAAGATTTGAACACTAGCCTCCTAAGACGAAGGTCCTTGGTACGATCTAATCAATAAACAATTAAATTTAGAAGCCCTCATCTTGCAAATGTGCCCCCAAAACAGCATTCTTGTGTTGCGGGTATCAATATGTAAGAACATGAGTGAGATCACTTAACTATCAACGGCTTTAGTATTACTTAATACCACGTGTAATCGGAGACAAGTTAGCCATTATAAAAAAAAATCGTTCCTGCTTTTTGGGAAACGAACAGACATAAAAATATAAGCAAAGGTAAGTTATATGACATGTAGCCTATTTTTGGTCTGGGTTTAAAAATAACGTTTATAACAAAAATCTAAGCATTTTGATATAGTGTAAGATAGTGACTATTTTCTCATTTACATGTTTTTTAAAAACTTATGTTGCAGTATTTATTGTACAGGTGAGTAAATTGCCGTGAGGTTTCAATACCAAGAAAAGCGATATTTTTAATTCGCATGTCGATGAGGTCGCGGATAAATTTTTTTTATATCATTTTATTGTTGTCATTAAGTACATTTTACAAAGACATTTCGATATAAGCGGTAGGAAAAATATATTATTTATCTAATAATGACTTATAAGTTTAAAAGTATTTACTTAAAATATAAGTTAAATATGTCTTCTTTAGAAGTCATGTCATCTATAAACTTGTCCCAGTCCTGTGGCCGCAAAGATTGCATCTGGTACGCAGAACGAGCCGAATATAATTTATACCAGATAGGATAACCAAATAAATTAGCATCTTTTAGATTCATAATCCAGGTTTCATGATCCACTACAAGCTAGAAAATAAAAAAGGTGATTATAAATAAATATTCTTAGGTTTATAAAAATATTTAAGACAATAGCGTACCCTTGTTGTAGTGTCGTGATCTCCATCCACATAGTAAATACGATATCCCAAATTTAAATCATAGTATGGAGATACTGAAGGTCCAACGTACGCTATACTCGTCGCTCTTCCTATAAGAAAAAAAATATTCAAGGGATGAAAAGGTACGTAATAACGGAAGTGTAAAAACGAAGCCCCTGTTTTACATAAAAAAATAAAAATTATTACTGAGGTCATGAGGAACCGCGCCTCATGATAATCGAATTCGTTCGCTTCTTTACTGAAGGTCATCCATCTTGAAATGTTTTGATGACCTCTGCCGTCAGCTCTTTCCATTCTATACGGTATAAAGGGTACTTACGTAAAACTATCCATGAAAATTTTTAATTTAACTATATATAATGTTTAAAATGTACTTCAAAAATAAAGAGAATTTTTTGTTAACCCTACCCAGATCATTAGGATCATAAAACACTTCGAATTCGTCAAAATGTGTGTGTCCAAAAAATTGTGCCGTTATCGTAGTCTCGTATCTATTTATAATAGCGTAGTAGTTCCGGCTCCAAACTTTGAGACAATCAGAATGTCCGGGCGGTATGTGTCCGATGATGTGAACTTTCTCTCCGCTAAATTCTGCCGATTGTAATTCGTATATCAACCATTGCAGTTCCGTAGCAGGATCTGTGCTGTTTAGTAACAGCCACCTGGGAAACAATTTGTTATTTAAATTATTTATTATAATAATACTTATAATGATAAAATTAAAGATAATGCATTTACTGTTAGCCACTGACGAAATACAAATATTTAGAAGATGTGTATGTTTATTTACCAATTTTTATTGTTACAATAGTTCATGTTTAGAGAGATGATGCGGAATCCAGGGCGGACGAGAACTGAGTAGAACGCTCCCCGGCGCACCGTATGCGAAACGCCTGCGGGCAGCCAGCGCCGCCACTGCGCGTCCAGTTCGTCATACAGCCATGCGATGTTCGACTCCGATGATGAGATATATGGAGGTGGAAAACTGATAAAACATGAGACGCATGAGATAATAACTAAGAAGAGAGAGATATTATTTTTACCCCTTTGTCTTCCTGGCGATTGATCAACTCTCATTTAACAAACTATGTATACATTTTGTTATTAAATTTTTTTTAATTATAAGCAGGAATATTAAAAACAATATGCGAATATAATCAATAGATATATTTTGTTCATGAAAGACAGAGTTTAATGTAATACTTGACAGATTACGAGTACATGTCGCCATCATGTTTATCTACATTACGATATTATGTGAAATAATTATTCTAACCGATAAACATATGATTATCATATAAAACAGTACATTTTACACAAACAGGTCCGCATTGAACTTATCGATAAAAAATTGAAAAGCCTTATAGCATTGCTTTTTTTCACCTGTTAACTGGTGAAGATTCGTGGTTCCCAAGAGCAGGGAATATGGGAACTCCCGGAAACATATCCGACATTTGCGCGACAGTTTCTTGAAGAACTTTTAAATTTTCTTCTTTCGTTTGATTCCAAACATCGTGCGGCGGTAAGTCACCAGTCCAAAGAATGTAATCTATGTCCTAAAACAAAACTTTTTTTTAAATGTTGATTAAAAACCGATTTTTTACCGAATTTATTTTTCACTAAAGCCATACTGATCGTCGTTTATCAAAGTATATTTGAAAATTATGATTTTCTTTATACTAACAGGATGCGTGTCAGCGATGTGTTTTAGCATATGATCAATGGTTCTCTTAGGTGTATCACATTTGCGGTAGTCACCCCAGCGGCCCGCGCCGCCGCCTGGTGTAAGCGCTGGTCCGTTCGATGCTCGACAACAAAGTGGCTCGTTGCACTCTGCATTAGCACCTGTAAGGACCGAAGTCATTATACGTAGTCCTAACTTAATATAAAACAACATGCATATATAAATATGTTGTTTTATGTATAAAGGATAGTAATAATAGTTAGTTTAACGTTTTTCTCATCTAATAAACATTATACGCACCTTCTGCGTAGTAAGGATCGAAATGAGTATCAGATATTTGAAGAACTTTAAATGTTGGAGCCTTCTCAATTGGTGCCTCCACGGTTCGTGGAGGTGGTTTTTGCACAGGAGGAAATGCAACTTCCCATTCGTGATAAGGATTGTAGACATCACCGCAAGCATCTCCTATTACAAAACTGCATATCTCATCTGGGCCTATTGTAACTCTTTTCAAAACATACACTACTTCACTCTGTAATTGTAATGTATTAATAATTGTAACAACGTGTCGCAAGAACAAGTGTTAGATAACAAATTAAGTTAAAAGATGGCAACGCGTTCCTTACCCCAAATAGTCTAGTTATACCTTCACACACTCGCGCTGATTGTATTTTAAGGGAAACACAAAATTGAAAGATCATTTTATTTATTTCTTCCTTGCTTTTGCCTAGCTTAATATAGTGCTGCAACAGACCAGCGCCTGCTTTACACGCTGTACATGAAACTCTTGACATTACAGAATGTTCGACTTCGTAGTATACTTGTTTTAAATTAAGCAGTTTCAATGCTTTTTCTACGAATAACGGCAAATTGGAACTTTTGTCGCTGTCCCAAAGAAGTCTAGAGTAATTTCTTTTGAGGGTTGTCATATGGGCTAAAATTTCCGTTTCATTGGCCGTTGGAGGCAATTTGTGTGTAAAGTTGGACGGAGTAAAACTTGGCTTTTCATTTCTTGGGGCCGATGACCAATCCCAAGTATCTGTCGGTGGTCTCCATCTTATAAAAGGCCTATAACTCCGTGAAGTCGGCTGACGGAAGGTTGGGCTACCTGTAACGAAAATTTAATAACCTATTCAAATGGTATATTGATGTATGTGAACACATGAGCTTGCTTTTATTTAAGGAATATATCATTTATTTCATTATTCACAAAGTTGAAATCAATATTTTTTTCTTGTACATAGAGAACAAAGTTTTTAACAATTATTGTTCTTATAAAAAAAATATTGTAGCGCAGGACTGTTCGGTGACAATATCCTTGAAAGAGGCCTATACTCAGCGTTGGGTGTTATCCGGCTGACCGTGCAGGCAGCAATATTAAGGCAGATTAAAAAGTTATAGCATAAAATAAATTTTAAATACAAACTAATTAAAATAAATTTTATTTGCCAAAGACATTAAGACAAATTTTCTATTTTTTACCTAAGTAAAATATATTTTACCTAAATAAAAAATATTATACCGGATATCAATCCATCTAGGTTGATCTTCTATATAGACCGAGAGTTTTACGTCCCATGATTTATAGAAATATTATCACCCATTAAAAGTAAACAAATTTAAAATTGAAACAAAAATGTATAATAATAAAAATTGGTGATAATTTAAGTCTTAACAATTATTTATACATGTTAGAGAAATACTAACCTGATATCTCCATAAATATTAGGCTCGAGAAGATTAACAAGAGACATTGTTTTCTTATGATCATAATAAATAGGGTGTGAAAATGAAGGAACTGTAACAAAATACGAACACAATAAAAATATTGAAAGCAAAATGAATAATGATAATTTACAGTATATTTATGAAACGCAAATACTGGGTATTAAGAGATCACTTCCAAAAACGAGGACAGACGATAGTACTAATAATACCTTTGATGATGGGATAGGAAAAATCTATCCTGATTAAAAAGAAAATCATATTTTTAAAACGTTTTATTAGCATTAATTACCCTCCATCATATTAATACAACTAAATGAAACGATAGTTTCTTAAAAAATATGCTACTTTACTAAAAAACCAGCAATGAAACACAAAGCCGGCAGCTAGCGATCGCACACATCTACCTCGAGACAATATACTCTCTAGACGTTACATCAATGGCATAAAAGCAACAAAAAAATTATCAGATAATAATTAGCCTATAAGTAGATACGCGCTGCTTAGTGCGCATTGTGCTGTCAAGTTATATGGTCGCAATACGAATCTGAAATTTGTGATTCAATTGTGCCTAAAATGACTACTTGCGTCATAAAAGTTTGTCCGAATTACAAAGGATGTATAAAAACAACCAATAATGTCACACACCACCTTTAAGTAAATCCGCAATTACAGTATTCCTTAAAAAACAATCAATAAAATGTCTAATTAATACGATGCTATATTGACATTTTTGTTGGTGGTCACAGTTTCATAATACAAAATTCTTTATGTGAACGCGAAATTAAACTAAAGAGACATAACCACTTACTTGACTGTCTATGGTAACTATACTTTGCCTTGTCCCTGACAGATCAGGGGCATCCCATTTATAACGGCTGATGGCTTTCGCGGTAGGTTTAGTGGGTAGCGGCCGCCCAGGCCGAGTCCCACACATCCCTCCGGACCCACTCAGGGCACCGGCGGAGGTCCGAAAAAGGATTCCCCCGGGTTTAAAAAAATGTTAACTATTACTTACCAGTATTATAGTATCAAGTAACTTCATTGAAAAATTAGAAAACGGCCAAGTGGGCCTTAAGAATAGTATAAACTGAACCAAAGGTTATGTCAATTTTTTTGTGACTTAATTTAAACATGCCTTCCATGTGGCATAGCCGGAGGACGCCCTGTATAAATGAATTATAAATTATTATTATATATACATTTTACTTTCTAGAAAACTTTCATAACTAAAACTTATTATGGCTAATTTTCGCATTAAAATGGGAAATATGTCTTTAGCTGGCATCCCTATATACGCACACAAAGACAAAGAGATTGACAGGTCGCGAATGTAAGACAGCGGTCACGCACGCGCACCTGCAAAATTTACCCTGTTTTTGATGAAGTGTGAAAAGCGCCTCTCCGTAAATTTTTTATTTTTTTTTCGGGTGAAGTTGACGCTTTGGGCTACTATTATGGCCGCGAAAGCTTCTTCGGACCCTGAGCTTGCGGATCCGGACTTCGCGAGCTGGCCCTAAATAGAGAGTATATAATCAAACACAAGAGATGTATTTGGTTTCAATTTGAACCTTATTTCATAGGGCCACGAGCCCGGCGCGGCTGCGCGTTCTTAGACCCGAGCATCAGCTGTTTTGGATTTTGTATTTCATTGCTGGTTTATTTTTAGTAAGGTAATGTATTTTTGTGAAACTATCGTTTCGTTAAGCTGTACTAACATGATGAAGCGTAAATAATGCTAATAAAACGTTTTAAATATATTAATTTTATAAACCAGAATCGATTTTCCTTACCTTAGAGAAGTCTTCGTTTTCGGAAGCGGTCTACTACTACCCGGTATGTATTTACATGCCATGTTTTTTTAATTCCTAATCAAAAACTTAGGGTACAACTAAAATTTGACATTCAATTTAAATTAAGAATTTGTGTCATACAATTATTAAAAGAATACAAACCCAATGTTTGTCAACTAACAAAAAAAATATTAATCATTTTATAAACTGTAAGATAGTCGTCTAAATGACTAATAAATGACAAATCTACCGACAAATATTGTCATATTTTATAAATAACACCAAGTCACAAATTAAAGTACTTTTTGTAATACACAATCCTATGTAGTCCGGAATAAATAAAACGTCTATTTTAATACCTGCATATTGTATTTGAGTAAATGTAACGTAGGGACTATTTCCAGTTATACAAAATAGTCTAATGTAAATACCAAGAATTAAAAAAGTACGTCAAATTGGACTTAAATATGTGAAGTTTTTTATCTAACGAAAAGTCTGATTGAAAATATGTTTGTATGAAGAACTTTTTTTAAACATCCAGTAGCTTTATTAAATAATCATACTGTTTTAGAAATGCTAAATGTTTAAAATTAATCACATGTACAAGAAGATAGCAAAAAATTTAAGTAATACAAATGCTAAACATATTGTAGATAACGACAACTGACTAGTATAAAGAAGTAAATTCCAGAAATGATGGTTGTTAAAAAAGAATTTACGAATATTGAATAATATCGTACATATTACGTAAAAAACCCATTTAAAATTCAGATGTAACTTTAAGTTATTGTAAACAATTATAAGAGAAAATATATAAAAGTTCACGTTGACACGATTATGGCAAAAATGTTTATATTTCACTGCTTTTCTAAACTCAGCATGAGTACTGTAGATTGAAATTCATTTTGGTTTCACAATGGAGCACTAATTTATAAAGGTTTTTATGACTTTGAGATATTAATATGAAGTCTGATATAGTGTATTTAATAATTAATTTTTGTGTAACAAAGTAAAAAAGCTTTTACTGAAATTGCATTATTTAAAACAATTTTTTTAATATTAATAACGACAATAAGCTTTGGGAAATGCTTGTTACAAGTAAAAGAAAAGGTTAACAGATAAGTAAATAATCAGTAGCCTCAAAATTGATAGTTATTGTTTGTTTTCTTGACGAGGTAATAGTTATTTATCTCATTTTTACACTATAAAAAGGTCCATCTACAGATAAATTCTATAAGTAAATTTTAGTGAATACATTGTTATTAAATATCGATTTTAATCCTTACATCAAACGAAAACTAAGAAGCAGAATGATATTGCAATTAAATCTTAACATGTGGACGAAAATTTTATTACATTAAAATTGTTTTGCACGAGTTAGCCGGTGAAATAATGAAATTGCGTGCAATATATAATAAAAATCACTTTATAATTTTTTAAACAAACACACAAATATTAAAAAGAATGGTTTTGGGTTTATTTTGTGAAATATGATTTACAAATGGAGGCACGCTTCACGTACTTTGTTTTGTTCACTGTATCGCTTCGCATATAATCTGATAGTTATTATGCCGGAATAACATGTTGTTGTTTGCGTGTTTTCACCGCGTACTTGGTCATTCGCAGTGTTTAATTCATTATCAAAAATTATGTGGACGTTGGTTTGTGAGTCAGCACGTCGCGGAGGCCGCACCGTCACACGGACGTGGAGGTCGCCACTTTCTCCTCGCTTCATTGACTTTGTTAGAAAGAAAGTGACGGTAATATCGCACCCGCGTTTATGACCATCACTCAATAAAGCTACTTAATAATATAACTCATTGGCTGCTGTTCTATTAGTGGAATGGACGCTAACCAACAAATAGTGGCCAAGGCCGAGCTGCACACGAGTTGTATCAGCAACATTTTTATATTAATTAATATAAGAGTAAGGAAAGTTACAATGAAAAAACTGGCAACAACTGCAATTGTTTTAGTGAAAAGAAACGAATACAATGTTCATAGAATATTTAAAAATATTATAAGACTACACGGTGGTTAACTACACGTTTCAATTACAAAATAATCCTATTTAGAAATATACTAATATTGACTACGTAAAATAAATGTTTATAAAAACTACAGTGTGGATATTAATAAAATCTAAAGTGATTACTCCGACAAACTTTCAAATTTGTGTATTTACGCTCAAACGTTTTCACCTTCGTAGTCCAACTTACAAGTTATACGCATTACATATACTAAACTAGGTTTGGGAGCCCGTATTGTAGAATTATTTACAACGGCTTAAAAATATTATTATGGTCTATTTATGCTATTCAATCTTTATTATTAATATTTTTTAACTCTGTGTTACGTGTAGCGAAGACAATATTACTTTGTGTTATAAATTTAATCAAACAAGTATGTAATGAAACGAAATATACCGTAACATTGATTTGATGTCATTGTTTTTATTTATTCAAACTAATGAACAGATTTGTTACGCCGTTTCTCAGAAATAAAAATGAGGGCAACTATTGTTGCTTAAGAAAAAAACGTCTTTATTCTATTGGAAATTAAACTATGTGAATATTGAAAAGGCTTTTAATTTAAAGTAACTTCATGTACATTTTTTTAATTTAATTATTGTATTGTTTTTTGATATTGTAGAACTAAAAATAATTCATCAAAAGCTTAAAAAAAGGGTCACGAATAGTGTAATTAGGAAAAGGTTAGTTTTGTTACAAATATAAAAAAGCAAGTGGGTTAGTTTTATTAGATATAAGTAAATACTTCACAGAAATTCTTAATTAATATTTTTCAATTTGTTTACTCCATTAATGCGTTTGTAAAATTGCGTGTTTTACATCTTCCTTTGTGTATGCTAATTTATTTATTTATATAAATTAATTATCATATATATAATTAACATAAGAAACAAAATTTATTATGGTATTAAAAAACAGACGAGAAAATATAACACTTTTGTACATAATGCTTTAGTGCAGATTTAATAAAGACATTAATTAAAAATAAAATGAAATCAATACTAATGAAAATTTAAAATACTTATGAAACTTCGTAATACATTTCATCCTTATAATTTTAATTTCTCAACACGTGCGTAAATGTAAAGGATTATCCATACGGAGCACTTTCATCGCGCGACCTGAACACCTACGTTCTTAAAACATTCAATATCCTCCACTTTCACTACTGAATGCACAACGCCTCTTCTTTACAATATTCTTTTACAAAAAATGTAAATAAAATTGTGGCAATTCGGTGCAAAATAAATCTTTCTCATTTTCTCACTCATAGGTTAGTACGGCCCTTCGAAAATTTTACGAAAATAACTTTTCCACCAATTTATAATTATTCTTTTAATTTTTTCTTTATTTGAACAATTTATACAGAGTGATCTTAAAACATTAAAACTGAGATATTAACTCCAATAATTTACTGTTTTTTAAAGCAAACCTTAGCGTATCCACTTCCTTATGAGTATATTTCCAAGAAAACAATAAAGAAGTTTATAAAAAAAAATCAGCCCTGTTTCTATTTCTTCTCTAAAATATTTTAGAGAAGAAATAGAAATATTTTTTGTGATGACTTTGACTTTAAAAGTTCACTTACTTAAATTTATGATCAACAGTGTTTCCAGCACAAAATAATTGTCTAAATCGAACTTCATTTAAAACGTTTTTGTGATCATATTTAGATAAAACGAGATTACTGAAAATACCTAATGTTTTATGAACATATTTAAATAAAGAAGTAATAACTTTTTAATAATTTACACTGCAAGTAACCCCTTTTTTGAACTACATATAATTGTATGTCACGACTACTAAAATAAATGTTAAAAGACAACGGCTCCCTGTAAAATTGTTTAATTACGTTATAGTTTTATTTTAATCAAGTTATGATAACTACCTTATCTAATTCAATATCGTCTTAAAATAAAAGGAAACAAACTCTCTAATGAATTTTATTTGTGTTAATATTATTTGTATACATAATGGTTCTTGGCGAGATTAAATGAAATCGGTTATTCTATCGATTACTATGAAACACATTATGTCACTAATAGTTTCCTGTCTACTCGTTATTATGAAACGCTGTATGCGTAGATAGAAGTTTAGAAAAGTAAAAACATTCAATAAAAAAATATATATGATATCACTATAGCAGTAATGTACCGGATCGTTGATACCGTCTACATTATTATAATAAAAAGTGCAAAAGGCGCTGCCTATTATATATTGCGATTATGTGTCAAATGTTTTAATTTATTAGCTCGCAATCATTTAACTATGGAGCAGAATCAAATAAGATTGATTACTTCGTAACTGTGTGCACATTTCTCTTGGTATTGTACGTTATCAAAACACATGCAATAAACTAAATTAAATTAAAATGAATCGAAAATTATTTATGTGTGAAATTAATATATACTAGTCCATCAAACAACACGAGAGAAGTTAATAGCAAAGTGGGTCTTCCACGTTTAACCATTTATTTATAATAAAAGATTATACAAGATTTGTTATTTAATTAGCACCCGCATAGATCCGATACATTATGATAAATATTTTTAAAATACGATAAATCAAGAATTTTTTGTACTACAATAGCCCGTATTGTAATAATAACATCACTGAAATGAACACAGTTTTCTTTTTTATAATTATAACAATAGTTAATTATCATTCCTCATTTAATCACCTACTGGGCTACAAATCTGATTTAATAACGGTAGCTGTAACTGTAATAAATACTAGATTTCATATTTTTTGTTTGTTAACACGTTTTATATGTTTTTTATCATTATAAACAAACACAAGCAAACAGTAAGTATGATTGATGTTTATATGATTCATATTTATAAAAGAAGGAATGATTTTTTTAAAAGAAAGGGGAAGGGAAGTGGCTTATTCGTTAGCACCGCCCTGGACAATGAGAACAGTATGAAAACCGTAGCTTGCTTGATTAATGTCTGTTATAAATTTTTATTTTTGATCAACATATTATAAACGTCAATTTATTAACAGCTCGTCCCAAAACAAGGATACAGTTATGAATAAACGGAGCAATCATTTGCGTCATTGCAAAATTTTTAGTGTCATGTACTCGGCCACAATGTGGTAATGTGAGCAAAAGGAAGTAACATAATAAATACAATATATATTGCGTTCAACATTAGTATGATAAAACCTTTGTAAATAAAGTTCAACAATAATTGTTGATTACATTCATTCTTCATATTATTTATTCATCTTAGAAAAAAGTAATGAATGATTCAGGAACAAACAGCCACAGTGTTTGAAGACAATTTAAGAATTCAATGAAATACAAGGATGGCTGAAAATAATTGGTACTATTGTTTTAAAAGTAAGAAGAAAAGAGAACAAAAAATACATTAAGAGAATATGTTAACGTATTATAAAAAAAATGGGCATGACAATCCCAATGTTAAGTGAATACGGGTAAATTTTGAGAAAGCCTTTATTTTTTTTTTTTTTCGGGTGATGTCGATGCTTTCGGCCACCATTATGGCCGTGAAAGCTTCATCGGACCCTGCG
>DWLS01001285.1:0-22658 GCA_018246255.1 Pachliopta kotzebuea | reverse complement strand
GTTCTGGTCAGAGGGACCTCGCCAACGCGCTGGCCCAGCTTGATGACGACCGGGCGATGGTCGGAGCGGAGGTCTGGGATGACCTCAACAGATTTGATGGGGACAACAACTTTGTATTATCTATACTATTATATCAACAGTTAAATTTAACCATTGACACGCACAGATACACGCAGACACGCACACACAAGCACAGACACACGCAGAGACACGCGCAGGCACGCAGAGACACGCACAGACACGCAGTAACACACACAGGCACACGCAGAGACACGCACACACAAGCACAGACACGCACAGACACGCACATACACACGCAGAGACACGCACAGACAAGCATAGACACACTGAGACATGCACAGACACGCAGAGACACGCAGAAACACACAAAGACACGCACAGACATGCACAGACACGTACAGACACGCACAGACACGCAGAGACATGCACAGACACGCATAGACACGCACTTGTCTAAATCGTAGTCAAAGCAAAAATTGACAATAAATGAATACTACACTGGCGGTAAGACTGCTTCTGGAGTCCATAAATATATACATAAACACAAATATACACATAAGTATATATACGCACTGTAACGAATTATAATAATTCATAATAATAAATTAATTATTTTATAGTAATGACATATAACGGAAGACATTACAACAGGTTACATAATTATTCATTTCGATTAATAGGGGTAATAATCAAGTTTTAACGGAAAATAAATAATAGATACAGTACGAGCATATGTGAAAAAAGTTAAAGTCCAGAAAGGGGGAGTTCATGTAATGAATTAGGAAGGTAGGAAGTAGAGAGGGTTTGCGTAATGATAGAGTCGTGCGGGCGAGGCATAATCGCACTCTCACGCGTGTGGAGCGGATGGGTATTTGAACACTAACATTCTGTTGAGTATAAAAGTATGATTCTTGCTAATTGATATAAATATTGATTGGGGAGTCATACCGGCTTTCATAACATAATGAAAGGCTGTACGGAGATGTTGTATGATATATGACATAGAGATGGCGAAGGAGAAGGATACCAGCCGAGTGTAGTTAGTTGTTATCTATTATGTAGTAACTACTCGAATATAATATATTTTTAACATCACAAACAACTACTGCTAGGTATAGGCCCCCGCTCAATCTACAATAATCGGTCCTACGCTGTTTGCATCCACCAGATCACCAGTTCCATCGGTCTTTCTTGTGGTGGGCCTTCCAGGACTACGTTTACCGGTATGTACCTGTCACTCCAGGATCTTATTGTCCCCAGTCCATGGAATACTTTCCTCTGCCCATTGTCATTAAAGTCTAGCAAACATTATGGCTATATCGGTGACCTTAGCTCTTCTACGGATCTACTCATTTCACGCAGAAATACTCCGAGCATAGCAATCTCTAATGCCCTTTCGGAGACTCTGAGACTTTTTATGAGACCCATTGTATATTTAATTAATAAAAATATGTTTAAATAATTATGACATTTTTTATTGCAAAATAACTAATTAGAAGAAGTAGAAGATATGAGAAGACGGAGACAATTAAGAATTTTTGTTTTAAGTGAAATTGTATTTTGTTATGATGACGATATAAAACGGCCAAGTTAGTAAACATTTTCTTCATTAATATATAATGAATATTTGTTATGTCTTAGTACTACTTATTTAATTAAAAAAATAATGATTTTAGCAAAATATATTAGCTATAGTCAAAGTCAAAATATATAGAAATTATGAAGCAGCAATTTACTATGGTGTAGAATATAAAATTAGCTTAATCATACAAGTATATATTAAGTCATAATTTGCGAATATAGTGGAAATATTTTTTACACGTGGTGAAGCGCTTTATTCAGAAGTAGCTAAAAATGTTCTCTTTAAGCTGCTGCAGCTAATTTTAAAGTCAAATCTCAAATCACAACATTTTTAAGACCGCATAGCCACCGTTTCGAATTGCAAATCACATTATGTCCACAACGGTCCAGCGAAAGTGTGTTATTGGGATTTGAAGCTATGAACGCTTCTTATATATCAGTAGAAGTTATTTACATACATTAAAATATCGGAGTGATATCATATTTGATATAATAAAACATATATTTAATTATATTTACGTAGACTGTAACTAATGGTAGGTTTCTTTTGCCGGGTACCGTCCAGATTGAAGGTCGGCTAACTTCAAGCCAGAAGAGTCAAAAATTACAATTTATAAAATTTCATAGTTTTTAAAGAGACGCATTTTTTGTATTGCCAACCAAAAAGTTTTTTCTCTTAAAAAAATTCTATTTGTTTATTAAAATAATTGTTTATATAAGACAAAAGCAGTGTTCTTTCGTAGAGAAAAAAATGGTGACTAATCCTCCTCAACCGATTCAGTATTAAATTATAAATTTTTTATTAATAACATTTGCGTATGGAATCTAAAGCCCTCAGGTTCACATCTGAAGAGTTGGTGGTATCCCCGCAGCTCCTATTGTAGTCTACAAACATTACTGTGTTTCAGTTATAAGGGAGTTATAAGCTAGTGAAATTCCTTGAGTAACGAGACTTAACACCTAATGCCTCAAGGCGTATACTATCTTAATCACCTCCGCGTTATTATGGGCAAGAATATCACTTATCATTAGATGAACATTTTACTCGAATAAAAAAAGGCCCATGACCAGTAACGTCTATCGGCTGACTACGAAGATATAAATAAACAACCCTCTTTATGTTCTCGGTGCTGGTATAAATTCTTTTGTCTGAAGAGACAAAGTCGTTTATTCACCATGTTAGTCAAGTGCAGGTTTGTAAATGCTACATATCCATGAGTGCTATTTTTAGTGTATATCAATTTTGGTATATTTTTTATGAACAAAAACTTAAGCTTAATGGAATTTGAATCTGCGCCTCTTCGTTCCTCATACGTACATATATCGATGTACTAACAGTGCTGTAATCTTTGCGGTTTGAAAAGGTAACTAGTGAAAATGTTGAAAAAATAAGATTTATAAAGATTTAGGTCTTGAGAGGATAAGTTTAACGCAGTGCTGTGTAAACATCCCAATTGAAGATATATTATTATATTAAAGCTTCTCTGAATAGTGAAAAAAGGTAATCCTTTAAAATTGGACATCTATTGGAAAAAGGATCAAGAAAGAGGATTTTTGGATTTGCTTGATCAAGTCTTTGTAACCAAATTTTTTTATAATCTTTGTTCATTTCAATTCATTGAATATGTATGTAAATATATTATACACTACGAACTAGATCACATATTAAAGATGCTGATGAGCTGATATATATTTTATCTAATTCTTTATAAGAAAGGTACAGTAAATGTTAACATAGGCATCCTTCATAGTTATACAATTAACTTATATCCAGAAATACAATTCTACGCGGAAGAATTAAAAAAAATGTATATCACAACAGAATAAAAATTTCAAGATATAAAGCTCTACTAATCTGCGACTCAGTAAACAGAATGTTAAAATAACATTTCGCAGATGTTTTGGCACCACTTTAAACTTTATCGGCTAAGCCTGTACCTTTCGCAGCAAACAGCGCCTAAGAAATTTTGAAGTCAACGGATTTCATTGAATAACTTATCAAGTTACAAAATATAAGAATGTTCAAA
Source organism: Pachliopta kotzebuea (assembly GCA_018246255.1). NCBI lineage: Eukaryota > Metazoa > Arthropoda > Insecta > Lepidoptera > Papilionidae > Pachliopta > Pachliopta kotzebuea. The sequence goes on along the minus strand of DWLS01001285.1, from coordinate 19,029 downwards.
ATCTTCGTAAAGCTTTATGGTTCAATTTATTAAAACAAAAATATTATTAAACAATATTTTCACACAAAATAAATGAATACAACTTTTACATACATATTCATACACAAAAATATTTATATGTATTTATAATTTACATGTCTATGTAAATATACATAAATATTTATGTACATGAACATATATTTTCAAGTTATGTACATATGTTATATATATATGTACATATGTTATATATATATAGTAATAGACTCTCGTGCTCTTAGTAATCAAACTAGCCACAGTGCTTTTGAAACAGCACATTTAACATAACTGTCAAAGATAAGCACTATAACAAAAGATCGGAATTACATCTTTACATAAAACAAGGATAAAGAAAGAATAGTTAAGTTATTCATATTAAAGTAATACTTTTAGAAAATCGTAAAAACTATGCATCTTTTGTGTTATAAACAGATAAATACTTAGCTAATAAATTAAACTTAACACGCACTTAAGTAAAGATCGTTACGAGGGTTTTAGAGGTCGAATCGAGACACAAGCGATCCTTTTACCATTACCCTTGACTTTGAATATTTCTTTAACATCTACACAACAATCACGTTGTCTTTTTTATAACCAGGACATGTAGGGATCAGGAATTTGCCATTTGAATATCTATTTATAATTTTAATCAAATTCATAATAGGGTTATTACATAATAATATAATAATCATTACACAGGTTTAAAGAATCGAATGATATATTTAAGCAGACTAAAAAGCCTCATCATCTCTATCAGCTGATAGACGCCCATTGCTGAACATCGGCCTCTCTTAAGACTTCCACTTTAATGGGTTCTGCGCTGTCTGCATCCAGCAGATTCTTGTGACCTTCGGCAGATCTTTGGTCCATTTTGTGGAGACCTACTAGTACTGCAGAAATCTGGCACCGACTCTAGGATCTCTAAAACTAAAGGGCTTAAAAGAATATTATTTCTACACAAATCATATAACTCAGCATCAAGTTCTGGACGTAAAGAAATTCAAAGTTGAAAAAGAAATATCATTATATGATCTGCGAGTCATTGTCTTGTAAATTTTATCAGAATAAGTCATTATTAACTTTGTACAGGGTCCAAATTCCGTGGCAACATTTTCATACGAAAGGTAAATTAGTTTTCCAGTCGGACGGATACAGTGGCCGCGTTAGATCAATACTACATCCACTCCTTCCTTGTATCCCGAAACTCCATTTGTAAATTGTCTGATTCAGGTAACGGTCAAACAAAGCCCGTTTAATATTATAACTGAATTAAACCCTTTTGTTGGTCATTTACCGGCGTTGTTTTTTTTTCAAAATTACCTTTGTTTCTTTTCCAAAAATTTATACAGGAGAATTGGTTTTAAATGTGTTCAATAAGGTTTGTTAATTAAATCATGTATTTTCTTATATTCACGTAAATAGTATATATTTCATAAAACAATATTTTTGTCTTTTTATTATTATCGTAATAGAACATCAGTTCTTCCCTTGCTATGAGTGTTTGTAAGGCATATACTGGTTGTAATTTTTTGTATCCATAGTCCGTCTAGGTAGGTACCACCGCAGCCTGCAGCCGGTTTGAAGGGTGCTGTAAGTTAGTGAAATTACTGAGTTTATAAGACAGCACCTTCAACGCTATATTGTTATGGGTATGTATATGACTTACCATTAGGTGAACGCCTTGTACCTATTGGTCCCTCGTCTTTTGTCTTTTTGTTATGGTCATAAGACAGTCTTTTAATTAAAACGTTTGCAAAACATACAAAAATGTTGTAGTTTTAATTAACCAAAAATGGCCAAAAATTTATAAAATTTATTTTTAATGAATAAAAAAATATTAAGATTTAGTTTTATCTATACAAACATTTATTATTGATACAAATCATAAGTAAATAAATAATTCCTGATATTGCAGTTAGCGGTGGACTTGTAGAAATAGTCATAGCTGTGGAGCGTCGCAGCTCCTTTTTTATGTTTATAGCAAATATGTTAGATGTTATACTAACTGCACATAAATTGAAAAATTCATTGGTGCAGGCCGGATTTGAACCCGGTTCCTTCGGAGTGGAAGGCAAGGCAAACCTCCAGGTTATCAAGGCTCCGGATTGTACCAATTGTGCCGCTGTATACACAGTAGTTTCAATACACTAAGTTATACACTAACTGTACTATATTATAATAAAACCAGGAACTTGAGCTTAGATGATTACGAAACCACGCCTCTTAGCGAGTTTTAGATTTGTTATTCGAGGAGGCAACGAGATGAGCATAAGTGATATTCTTACCCACAACAAAGTGAGGCTGAAAAGATGCTATGCACAGCATTACATTACGCTCGTCGCCTTGTGAAGGAAAGTGTTCATTTTCGTTTCCCTAGTAATTTCCAAACAGCACAAGATTGTATTTAGTGGAGTACTTAACAAGAGACCTATGTCCAGCAGTGGACGTCCATTGGTTAAAATGATGATGATGATGATAATTTCACTTGCTTACAATGCCTTTGAAACCGGAACACAGTAATGTTTATACAGTACTGCGTACATCTGTAACAGTAACCTACCAGTAAAGGCTTTTATGTATATTTTAGAGGTTATTCGCCTACAAACAATTAGCTCTCATAACCCTGTTCCTAATTCGCCTAGGTTTATAAACTTCAGTCAATCATCGACTAGTGTTGAAGGCTGAAGGAAAACGAGGTGTTAATTGGTAAGCGAATAGATTGCGTGACTGGTTTGATTGAAAACTACGGTGGCGTTAGATTTTGATGCATCATAACCGTTTGTTACTAATAGCAGTATGATACAGCATTTCGCGATTTATTCAACAATAAAGAATTACTTGATTACTTAATTATACGACCTAGAACTTAAGTTTCCTAGCACACGTATGAACAGACTTTTCAAAGCAAAAACAAAGGGAAAGCCTTTTATTACATTTTTTAAATTATTCAACAGGCATTTTGGTCATATCACAAAGGAACATCTTTTTAAGGAATATATAATATATACATATTTCAAAATATATACGTAAAAATTAATATAAAATAACACAGAGAAATGATGAAAACGTTTAAATATCTAAGAAATACCAAAGTACCTAAATTTAAAATATCTTTCATACACTTACATTGATGAGATGACGTGTGATGACTTACCTTTTCATTAATTTTTCTTTTTTAATAATCTTCAGCTTTTTTTAGATATTTCTTTTACTTATAGTTATATTAAAACGAAAGCGGGCAGTCCTACTTAATTTAGAATACAAAAGACAACTTGACATTCATTCTTAGGGGTAGCCTTTATGCAGTAATGGTAAGTACTTTGAATAATAAGATCAAGTTATTTGTTCTATTATAATTTGACTGGAACATGTATTGTGAAATAATGTGCATAATTATAAGAAAAATTTAAAACTAATTTAAATATTTTTTTAACGATATTAAATACCTTAATTTAGTTTTTACAGTATTTAAATCTCATTGTTGTACTTGCGCTTACAGGACAAATTATTGCCTGATTAAGATCAAACAAAAATCTTATTTAGACATCACAATGATCGTAATATTTTACGATACATAAGTTATTATATACAATAACTCGTAAATCTAAGTTAACTGCTTACCACCACAAGTTATATTGAATTAAAACCAAACGTAGAAGAAAATCACTAGCGGGTCTCAGCGGTAGCTTTTAAATATTTAAAAAACAGCATCGCTTAGCACACGCTTTTAAAGCTCTCTTGGTATTTTATGAACATCTCTCCCCGATATTTATTTTTCTAGTACTTTCCCAAAAACGGCGTTATCTATTTTGCATTAATGTATTCAAATATAGCTTTATTCATCCCCGACACGAGCAAGGCGTTCACCTGATGGTAAGCGATACGCTTGTTCATAAAATGGTTCTAGGTATAATAATATATAAGTCGTCACCACATTGTACTCATCGTCTTGAGAATTAAACTCTTAAGTCTCGTTACCCCAGTAATTTCTCGCTTACAACTCCTTTCAATACGTAATACAGTAAAGTTTGTACAGTACGGTTTGTCGGCTGCAATGGGAAATTAGTAGCATCTACCTAGACGATCTTTAACAACAGAATACTACCAAGATTTAAAAAGGATATTTGTATTATATTGCGGATACATTTTTTTAAAAATTGCCTTATTTTTTATTTAATTGTGCTTTTCCAACAATTGAATAAAATAAATACAAAACCTAGAAACTACTAGGTTGAAAGAGGTTCAATGTTGTGAGTAATCATAATATAGAAGTACATGTGCAAAGTGGTACGAGATAAATTCACTATACTTTTTCCCAACAATGGGTTAACGTTTGACCTCAATTTCACATAGTGTTAAGTGACAATTAAGCCGTGGATGGTGAAGCGTGATTTCCGAGAATACCCTAATTCTCAATGCTGTATCGGCGGCCTAATTGAAACATGAAAATCCATCACAGGTGACCATAAAATTCAACCACGGGCTTGTATGTAAATAACCAGCTTATTACTTCCTTTAATTCTCTATTACCTGATTACATCAGCGTAAACGAAACTAATGCGCTGACTTAATACTACGTATTGCTTGTAACTCTTAAGCCGGAAAGGCTTCATGGATATATTTTTAGGATAAAATGAAGTACAGGATAAAGAGACAAGAAATCTGAAATGTCAAGTTAACAACATTCCCGGTCAAGGCAATATGGAAGGTCAAAGTTAACACTGTGAAAAACGAGGAAAAGATAGAAACTATATATTTCACTTAGAATCCAACTCATGACCTTTGTGTCCAAAGCCTGAAGATAACCCCTAAGCCACTCCGGTACATTGTAATGTTTTAAGGTAACAGAAAGCCGGATAATAAGAATTGGAGAATCTAACCTGTAACTATAGGGCAGTTTCAAAGAATACATATCACTGAGCATCAGTGCACTTCACATTTAATACATTTGTTTGAATACTTAAGCAGTAGTAGTTGTAATTATACTCGAATCAATCTAAGTAACACTTAAGTTAGGTAATCACGTAAAAGGGTCATTAATGTGAATCAATTTGTCACTGACGTGGGGGCCATTTAATAAATTCCCCACAAGATTAAGGGATCTTGCTCCGACCTCACAGGTTTCAGGACTTGACTTAAATTTACTGGAAATTATTTCTATAAAAATTTTGTTATAGCTTAATCCAGCATACAGCGTTACTTATATTGTGATAGATTTTAAAATTATAGCATTTTTCATAATGCTCTATTAATTAAGGATCTAACGCTATTTCAACGCACTATATTCTTCAATGTTTTTGTTCGTTGTCTTTGAAGTTGCTTTAACATGTTAGTTAAAAACAATGTATGTTCAATATTGAATTGCCGTAACGTTTGATTAAAAAAATACTTTAATTTCTAACAAAATCGCATGCCTAAACCATTTTCAATTTAAATCCGACCGGGGTGTTGTTATAAATCAAGATTAACGTTCAAAATATTTGCGTATTTAGTCGTGCAGATAACTGAAATTAAGGAACCCAACACTCTCCTACTACGTGATGGAAATAAAAATCTCGTAAATCAATAAGTTTCACCGGTGGGACTGCCGAATTGGTACACCAAAATTATCCCCATTTCAAATTGACTTTGAAAGCTTGTCCGTGCTTGTCCTTGCTGGTCTTTGCTTGACCTTGCTTGTCTTTGCTTGTCCGTGCTTGTCCGTACTTGTCCTTGCTTGTCCTTGCTTTGAGATTGAACTTCAACTTACAATATTTTTTTTATATCAATAAATAATATAATAAACATAATGTCACTCTTTGATTATCCATTATTATATTTCTCTTAAATACTCATGTAAATCATTTTTTATTCTACCACGCGACGAGACAAGAAAGGCGTTCACATGATGGTAAGTGATAGGCTTATCCATAACAACGTGGCGCTGATTAAGATAATATACTCACCACCACATAGCGCTCGACGTCTTAAGACATAAGGTGTTAAGTCTCGTTACCTTAGTAATTTCACTAGATTACCATTCAAATCGGAACACAGTAATATTTGCACATTACTATTTGGCGGTAGAAATAGGAGCTGCAATGAAATTACCTCGAGAATCTTTGGTAACGCAGACTTACCACAAGTAAACTTCTTGCTTATTAAGACACAAACAACAAACTTTCACTGCTCTACATTTACAAATGTTTAAAAACTCTTTCTTTTCTTTCCTCATTTATGCTCAATTTTGATATTAGTTTCATTATTTTTTCTGATTTTTCGGGATAACAATCATACTCCGCTTTGTCTCAGCACTTAAAATTAGAGAACCAGCCTGATCACTATTAAAGCTATCGGATCTAGTTCTGATTTCCCTCAAAACAGAATGTCTTTATAGCATACGGGGAATAAACTTTAGTAAAAATTGTGATCTCTTCCTTGTTTCGTCGGTTCCTCTCTTCAAAGAAACTTATCTTTTGAAGAGAGTATCATTTTTTTTCGATCTTATCGAATGATACGAAGCATTTATGGTAGTCTAAACTACTCTTTCCTTTAATGTAGCTACTTATATTTTAGTCCCGCGACTCAAATGAATATTTATGTTTAGCAATAAAAGAGAAAAACATTTTCAACAAACAAGTTGTCATTTGATGTATGAATGAAAAGTATAAATAGAAGAAGGTAGAAAAAACTATTGTAAAACCAGCCGTTTAGTTATTTTCGTTCGTATGGAAGAAAAATACAGGCAACATTGATGAATTACAATATTTGTTTCTATGCGGCATAAAGTAGAGCGTTTTCAATGTACTATAGCCAGTTTTACAACAGAAATTTTCGCAAGCTCACTGCCGTCGACATTTTACTTTGTGTTCCTCCTACAATACGAAATGACTATACTTATGTGAAAAGCTTCAGCGATTCATTAATATACCTTGTCGGTACAAGCGATAAAATTATCGACAGGTATCAGAAGAATTGTTGTCTGCTCTCTTTGTGTTTTAATGAAGCAAGAAAACGAGAAGGACCTTATCGATTATCGATCCATGAAATAATGCAGGTAGTTCTATGATGATAAACTACTTTATCCCAGTATCCGTGAGAAATAAAGTGTTAAGTCTCGTTACCTGAGTTATTTACTAGATACAGCACCTTTCAAACCGGAACACTGTAGTCTTGTACACTAAAAATTGCATGGATACTAAATTGGCCAGATATTTGGGCTTAGTTTTACACAATTATTGATTTTTAACAGATTTTTGTCTTTTGAGATACGAAATTATTGAAAAGATGTATAATTAATGTTTGTCAAAAAATACGATGATGCAAGGAAATAAACGGTTTTTTAAAAATTTAAAAGAGTAATGTTAGGAAATTTAAAAATAAAAGTAAACCCAAAAGAAGGAAAACTGAAAAACAAGCTCGGCACCAATGTACCGAAGGTACAATAATAACAAACTGTAAATTAATTAACTAAAGTAGTCCAAAATCTTTAACGTGGTGTATCATATAATAGCAGACTGATGGAAAGGTTATCAGAAAACAAGAGGATACGGCATTTGTCGTGTTAGTTGAATATTACACAAACTATTACGTCAATAGATCATCAATAAACATCCGGGCGCGTTGGCACATCGCTTGTCACTCCGCACAATGGTGGCCCAAACGAGAGTTCATTCAAAAAGCCCCGCGACTCGTTCGAGGAAATATTTTATCATTCTTCATAAACGTTGCGAACAGTAGTAAAGTGACGTGTTTAGTAAATAAACGTCAACCCATCAGCCCATCAGCCCCTCAGCCCCTCACCCCCGCGGAGCCGGTTCAGGTCTTTGTTGAAGTTTGACGCAATATAAAGCGCCCATCGTTTGTCTTTTTACTCGTGTTTGAAAGTTTATACCAGAAACAAATATGTTTTTAGTACCTGAACCCACTGAAGAATCACAGATTAAAAAATAATAATCACCTTGTTTAGTTGTTACAAATTCAATAGTTGTGGTCGTTAAAAATTGCAATAGTCATTTCACTGGTTTCTTACTACGTATAGTTATGTATATTAATATTTATTATATATATAATATATAAAGAAACATAACGTTAAAGTTAAAATTTGAAAACAATCACTATTACTTTTTATATATCGTTCCTTTTCGTGTTGTGGGTAAGGGTCCTGTCTTAACCATATTTTTATTTCACTCATTCTTTTCTTTTCTTTATTTTTTCTTAAATCTACTCTTCTTTCACTCTTCAGTTTCTATCTTTCACTCTTGTATCTCTTTCTCTCATGCATCGCCTCTCAGACCAAAAATCCTCCGCATCCCGCATAGGAAAGCGTATCACTTTTATTTTTATTTTTTAACGTATTACTTATACTTATTATACAGTGATGTTTACACAGTACTATTTATCGGCTGCAACAGGAGCTGTGATGATACCTACCTAGACTGTCTCCGGTAACAGAGACCTACAACCAGACAAACGATTGTTTTATAAATATAATTTATTGAGGACTGTATCCTGTATCGCGAGGCCCGATAAAGCCTCTACCTCATAATGATTGTTATGTATTTAATCTACTTTAAGTGAGTGTCGTAAGAATAAGTGAACTCTTGTTAAGGGACGGGATAAAAGTAAATCGTTCCTATTCCCGGTAATTGCATCATTCTTCACTCATACCGCCATTAACGCTGACCATTAAGTCTAGCTCCCTTTAGTTTCAGCCGGATATTGACGCGAGATAGCGGATCCACTTACACAAATGTTATGGGTGGGTCCAACTGCTTAAAGAACGGCTCTAAACTAGGGCCTCCATGAAACCCTATTCGCTTAAGTAAGAAAAGATAGCCTTATAGTATACTTTAAATATAAGCTAAATATAAATCGTATAACATATCATAAGCATTTTAATTTCTTTACAGTACCTTTATCATAGTGAAAAATACAGCGTTTTAATATAATACAATAAATAAAAGTATGCAATACATAATATAATACACCTAGATCTTTTTATAATATATTTTAATGAAAAACAATCTGAATCAAATCAACTTAAAATACTGTTATAATCATAGGAAGGGTTCAGGACTTTCAATACTTCAAACTACCATAGACTTTTTTCAACCCTTTCTTTATGAAAGGATTTATAAAAAAAATGGTGTGATTTTATTTAACAACAATCGAGGGGAATGTTATTCACTTTAATGTAAGTGTGGTGGAAGTTTTCTGTAGCCAGAGACCATCGAAGTAAGTACTACCGTAGCTCCAATTGCAATTGATAATTAGTGATGAAAACATTACTGTGTTCCCCTTTGTAGTATCCCCTATGTATACTGGACAAATTACTGGGGTAGCAAGACTTAATATCTCGTATCTCAAGACGACTAGCGCAATGTGGTACATCTTAACTAGCGCCACATTGTTATGCGCAGGAGGCGTATCACTTACCTACAGATGAAAGCCTTGCTCATTTGGTCTTCTTTGTACCCGCGGTTGTTTATTAATAGTCTTTGGTTATGAAGACTTATCACCAGTATTTTTTTCTTCATTTTACAGGAAAAAATTGCTAGTGTTTACAGTAATAGTATAGAGATGTATTCTGTAATCAAATTTCCGTTCATTTACCTAATTTGAAGGCTAGTAAGTTACGACTATTACTAAGTATATGACAAAGATGTTTTACAGTAACTTAATGAATAATCTCTGATCGGTATTTGATAATATCTTAAACTTTTTAAAAGCAACAGAAATTAAATTTTAGCTGCTACTGATTTTCCAATACATTTTTTTCAAAATTACAAAAGTTGTTTGCCAAAAATTTGCACCCAGTAAAATATTTGCAGCGATGATCAAAACATAAAATTGGGTCAGGTTAATTTAATGTATTAAAACTTCGCGAATGAAATTCGAGCCCGCCTATAAATAATTTCTATAATATTATTAATTATTACATGATTTCCAAAAAAAAAAACAATTATATACATAAGTAAATCACTCATAGCTCACATTTTGGGATTAGAGACGATCTCTTACAACAAGAGAAACAAGGATATATGTACCCGCTTTACGGATGTCACATTTCGATAAAAGCTTTCCTGCCAGAAAGCATAAAATCTGTAAAGATCGAACCCGCTCCTCTTGGAATCTATAACTTGTCTATTACCGTTATTATAAGACCTTGGTGACGTATAATAAGATAAAATATTTATTTATTTAAATATGACAAAAGAGATACAAACATTTGATTCCCGATGGTTATGTTATAATGAAATAAGTGAGGTTTTTATCCTAACTTTTTTAGGCAACGAATTAATTACCGCGGTCGGATTCCGAACGGAGATTCCGTGACGTCTCTAAGGATGACCACCATGAAGGTTTTGTTGGGTAAAAATCTCCACATTACCTCGATGTCCCCCCAGAAACTGAGGTATTTTTTGATTATTTACCTCCTAAAAAAAAAACATCGAATTAACCAAATCCTGATAGATAGAGCTGTCCATATCATTGTGTTGCTAGTGATGATGTTTATTACCATACTTGTGGACCCCAAACTGAACGAGTAAAAAAGGTTTTATATATTTAATTCACGATGCGATGGAGAGTAAGGGGTTCACCGGAAGGTAAGTGATACGCTTGCCTGTAACAACTTGACGTTGGTTAATATTGCGCCTCATTGCGCTTGTTATCTTGAGATATAAGGTGTTAAGTCTCGTTACCGCAGTAACTTTATTAGCATACAGCACCTTTCAAATCGGAACACAGTAAAGTTCACAGTTTGTCGGCTACTATAGGAGCTACAGCAGCTACGTTAAGAAAAATATATATAATATACATAATTATTTATATATTTCGTGTCCCATAACTGTAACCTTCAAAAGGATACCATCATCAGATTGCTCGCTCTCCTAAGTTTTAAGGTCTGTTTTATTACACTTTTTAAACTTTCACCTGCTACTATTGTTATAAAAGTTACATCAAGTTATAAAAGGACGAATAAAATTCACTGTATAATCATGTTGAAGCGGTCAAAAGTTATATGAGTCTAACTTAAAGTAAATTGCAATAAAAATTGATTCTTTATAAGATTTTCGCTCTGAATTATAGAATTAAATGCATAAGGAAATATTTCTATTTACTTAAAATTAAGCATTTATACTTACGGATATGTAATCATATATATTGTTTTTCTCTTTTAAACTTTTCTTATATTCCTAACTAAGAAAAACGCCTACTTTGTTGATGTCAGGTGTGTCAAGCGCCAACTAATAAATGTGTTTATTTTTTTCTCTTTCTGTATGTCGAGTCGAGTGGAACGAACACCTGATGTTAAGTGATATCCAAGCCTATAACGAAGTGTTTTTTTTAATATATATATAGCGAGACGAGTAAGGCGTTCACCTGATGGTAAGTGATATGTTTGTCCATTACAACATGGGTTTAGTTAACATGGTGTACAGTACCACATTGCGCAAGTCGCCTTGAGGCTCAAAGTATTAAGTCTCGTTAACTTCAGTAATTTCACTGGCATATAGCTCCCTTCAAATATGCATATTACTATTTGACAGGAGAAATAAGGGCTGTAGTACCTACCTAAAAACAGTCTCCGGTAGTGGAGACCTACCAGTAAAAATATTATTAGATTTATATACTGTACCATATGTTAACGTCAACTCGAACCATAATTAAGTCTTACTATTGATTGATGAAATAGTTGCTGCTGATATTTACTCAAAAATTGTTAACCAAACTTATCATTAACTCTCAACTTATTGATTTATAAATAAATAAGTAAACTAACAAATGTATTAAAGTAACAACACTGTCGTGTTTTTTATGGTACAATTCTGTTCGTAAATTAGTGAAGCCAAACAGAAGCTACAAAGGGCGACGGATCGACGGATCGATGGACCGACTTTTATTTTCTGAACACGTTACTCCACTCCTGGCAGCATCATTTATGAAAAAGAGATAATGTATTCTTCGGAGCGAGTTACTGTTTTCCTTAGATGTCTTTGACGCTTGTGTAAGTAGATGCGACAATTGTACACAGATAGAACTGAAGTAATAATTTCTTACTTATCATTTCCCTTTTTAGAAAGTAAGAAAATTATTAAATATTTTCAGAGATGTAAAATATACGTAGACGTATCTAAAAAGGCTGAATACAATGCTGCTATAACCTTTTTAGCCTTATATCAACAATGGTATTAAGTAATAATGACTTAGTTGAGCGACACACTCTTCATTGGAGGTAGGCACTTAGGAACCTCCTAGGAGGGTAGGGTATGTTGCTGACTATCTAGGTAGGTACTGCCACAGCTCCTATTGAAGCCGACAAACAGTACTCTGTAAACATTACTTTGTTCCGGTTTGAAGGGTGCTATATGCTAGTGTTATTAATGGGGTATCTAGACTTGATACTTTTCGTCTCAAGGCGCCGAGAGCAATATGGTGCTGTGTGTAACATGTTAATCAGCACCACATATTTATGATCAACAGTGTCACTTACCATCAGGTGAATGCATTGCTCGTCACCTCACCAAGCACAATAAAAGAAAAAAAACTTTCATGAGTATGCCTACAGGAATATCGCCTTATGAGTTTATTAATTAGTGAGAGACCTTGTCATTAAAATTGTATTCATATGGCTTTGGATATCAACAACAAATACGCTTAACATTAAAAACAAGTGTTGTGGTCACAATGAGACTACATGGTCTCTCTTCAACCGACTTGTAATAGTTTTTTCCCTCAAAGAATCTTGTGTTTTGTCCGTCGAGGCGACGAGACGATACGCTTGCCCATAACAACGTAGTGCTGATTAAGGTTGTATACACATCACTACATTACACTTGTCGTCTTTAGATATAAAATGTAAGTCTCGTTACCCGAGTGATTTCATTAGCTTCAACACCTTTCAAACGTAAGCACAGTAATATTTGCACTGTACGGTGTGTTGGCTGCAATAGGAGCAACGGTGGTACCTAGACGGTCTTCGTCAAAAGAAATGTATCATCAGTGATGTTTTTAATATTTGACACATATTTGCAAAAGGTTAAGTAAAGTTTGATCTGATTTTGACTTTAACAGAGACTTACCATTTTGAAAGTTATGTTTATTACATTCAATAATAACAGTTTTTTCAAAGGAAAATCAACTATACGAAGAAAATGTCTAAAGAAATTAACAGTAAATTTATTGTTTATCGTGTGATCGGAGAGCATTACCAATATATTTAATGTAATTGTAACTACATTTCAATTACTCACAAGCAGGAAAACATTAGATATAATATTTTCGTGTATCACTAATAGATGAGTGGATGCGTCTTATTTAATCAAATAAATTCGGGTCAAAATACAATAATCATATTGGGGCGCGGCGAAAACTCCAATAGTAAATATATTTGTGGCGATAACATGAACCGTAAAGCCTTATTGATATTGGCAACGCTCCCGCGCTCCCCATAAACGAGATTGGCGAGAGACCCTAAAGGGATGTACTTGTTTGTTACGCCGAGGCCTTGGCTCTGGTTGGGAGGCTGCGAACGTTTATTAATAGATTATCTGCATACATTGCTAACCCTTATAAAATTATTATGTTACAACTATTATTACGGTGACTCGTAATTTGTGGTATCTGCTACGCCGGCGAATTTATCGCCTGCATGAAAATTGATTTGAAACACATACTGTTTAATAGTATAACATAGTTTTAGTTATTTACATGAACCTCTATTCTTTATGAGAATATTCTCGAAGATTGACTGAGTAAGAATAACACTTTGCATTAAATTCGCTTTGTATTATATACTTTGTTTTTTATAAAAAAAACAATTTAAATATATTATATTGGTATATTATTAATTGCCATCTGATTATAATATAGTTTCAATTCAATAATGTCCTACACAAGACGAAATAAAAATAAGTTCATTTTCTGTATCTTCATCAGCCGATAGTCTTCCACTGGCCATATTGGCCTCTCCCAATAGTGGACGGAGATTTGAGCCATCTCCCACCTGTGACCCAATGTGGATTGGTGAGCAATCAGAGCCTCCTTTGTTGATTGTGGGTGCACCACGAGCAGGTGAAGTTGGCTTGGGTTTCGCTAGTTGTAGCGTGGAACCCCTTATACCTTACAAGAGAGTTGTAGTTAGTGATAAGACCAAAATTGATCATATTATTCCTCAAGGCGAGCACAATCTGGTGCTGTATTATCATCTCAACTAGCGCCGATTTATTTTAAGCAGGATTACTCCTATTATATTTTGTACGTAGGTTATCAAATAATATTTCAAATTAATTTTTTGATATATTTCACAAAATAAAAAGAAAATTATGTTCTTATTTCTTACAGTTACATAGCAGTACCATTAGACATACAGTAATGAAACTCTGTAATTTGAGAATAAAGAAAAATCTGTGAAAACGCGTTGAAAGAACTTTTCTAAACATATAAATTTCAACGTGGAAGTCGTAATAATATCCGAGTGCGGTGCGCAGCGATTGCGGCGCGATAACATCTCAAAAACATCTCATCTCCATTGTTAACTTTCTTTACACATAAAAAAAAATGTTTCCTTAAGAGGCTTTAGCCATAAGGCGATATAAGAAATAAGAACTGTTCTTTTTAATATACAAAGGAAATCTTAAAAAGCTTCGTGAATTCCTTACACAAAAGTACTACATGACATGAAACCTTCCTGGTTTATATATACGATTATATTATCATACATGTAATATACATAATTTAATTGTAATTTCATACAGAATATTATTTTATTAATACTGCTTTATATTAGTAAAGGTTCTAACTTTAACATTTAATAAGTAATTTACAAATCATAATAACAGGAAAAGGAGACGATAAAAGAAAAGAGATAAAGATAAAATGTCAAGATATCACCTGGAGAGTATCAGCTAGTGTTTTTTATTGTTTTAACTTTTTTTATTCTTCAAAATGTAGAGAAGAGTAAAGCGTTTACCTAATAATAAGTGATACTCTTGCCTATAACAACGTGGCGCAGGTTATGTTGGTATACACAGAACCTCATTGTACTCGTCACCTTGAGACGTAAAGTGTTGTCTCGTTACCCCAGTAATTTCACTAGCATACATCACTCTTCAAACCGGAACACAGTAAAGTTTGCACATTACGATTTGGCGGTAGAAATAGCTGCTGCGGTGGTATTTACCTAGATGGTCTCAGGCAACAGAGACCTACCACCAGTAAAGCTAACTATAATGTTTAAAATGGTCGTTTATACAGTTAACCTGGGTATACAAGTTAAGTATTTCTACCAACTGCAGTGAAATCACTTTATTCATCAAAGCAATAAGCATTTCAAATATTTGTGTTGGCACAAATTCTGAGTCAAAGCGTCCGTAGGGGTGTATGGAATATTCGAGGATACTTGAATCAGTATAGAGGTAGACCGAGTGGATTCAGCAATATCAATCTAAAGACAAATAATTTGCAGCACTAGCCTAGATCTCTCGCAGACAAGTATATCAGAATATAAAGATTATCATTAGGGTCGATGAGAGCGATCATTGAGGAAATTTAAGAAATTAAAAATTATTTATAACTCTATCATCCACCTTCCTGACGGTAGTATCCTTCATCTTACCCCACTCCGTATTAAAAAATAATTTTCTCTCTTAATAAGGAAATTAATGAAGTTCCTGTTTAAAGGAAACTGTATCAAGCGAAAAGTAAGACTGAACGTAACTATTAGTTATTTATAGTAATAGTATATTATTGCGTCTAGTATAATGTGATGCGATGATTACATATTAACTAGCAAAAAACGGTTCTTCACTTGCTAACGAAGAGTCCTATACATAGTTAATTACAGTATGGATTTAAGCAGGAAATAGGGTTAAGGAAAGATGTAGATAGTTTAAACGATTTAATAAAATGTAAATCAATTAGAAAAATAATGTCAAAAGGTATTTACTTTAGTAAACAATAGGAGTAAGAACAAGTAAATATGACTACGTATATATATTGTATGTGTATGTACAACAGTACTGTGATGATCGATAATAACATAGTATTAAGTGATTTAAATTATCATCAGCCGATAGTAATCTACTGCTGCACATTAGCCTCTTCCAATAATAGAGGTATTTGGACCGTCTCCCACCACGCTGGCCCAATGCGGGTTGGTCAGGAGCTTGAGCCTCATTTGTTGATTAGCAGGGTTCACCACAAGCAGGTTTGCTTAGGTCCCGTCAGTGGATTTGTTAGACCCCTTAGACCTCTAATAACATAAATATTAGGTTAAAAAACCTTGATTAATAATATCAGTAAAAGCAGAAAAACTTATTAACTAGAGTTAGCTTGAGCCATTGTGTGGAAGAGTTTTTAACAACTACATGCTTAGGACTACTGTCCCAAGCTATGATGTTAAGTTAATAAAAACTTAGAGAGAACTGATTTTATTTGGTAATACAAGCTTCTTATATACTAAGGCTATAAAATGGGACCTTACAGCTAGTTTAAAAACTATATGTGATTAATGGATCTGTTATCCGAGTATAACGAGTTCCTATTTCAGTTTATCAGTAAGTGTTTTCTTAGTTGATTGTCGGTCTTTCTCTTATGACAACATAAATCTAGTGCCACATTATTATGGAAAAATAAACTTAATTACCTCGACTTCCTGTTCATCTATTAGCTTCATAAAATGATAGTAAATCATTCACAGATTAGCAGAGATATTATTTCACAAAGCGATATTAGCAGGAGTTGGCGAGGTTTGACTAAGTTTACAGATGTTTATATTGCACTGCATACCTGTGCAGTGCGATATATATTCTATCTATATATATTCAGTATATAGATATTTAATATTCGCTTTTAAATTTTGGAAATATGTAAACAATATTGAATATACACATTTTGATATAAACAGACATAAATTTCCGGCGAACTCATTGACTCCGTCGCTTCTCTTTATGTGCGTATCAGAATGCAAATTGTGGAAACATGATTTCAAAGGAGCCGAAGCCAGAGTCGAATAGCTTTTTAATGACTTTTCTTAATATTATTCAACTAAATAAATCTTAATAAGCATTTGCTTAGCTAACACAAAGGTCTCTGGTTCTATTCAAAAATAAAAAGGCTTCAATTTACTAGATCACCAAAGATTTACTAGGAACAAAATAGATTTATTTTTGATCTTCAAAATTTTATGTGAACTATGTGCACAAGTGATTCTCTATTAATGGTTGCTTATATAGCAGTTCCACATAATCGCAATTTAATTATAAGAGACGATTCTCTCTTATAATTATATTATAAGAGAGATCGCAATAATCTATAAGAGACAGATACAAATCTGACAATCAACCTCCGGTAATAGAGATAAGTAATTTTCAGCTTGTCTCAACTGAGATTTGTTATTGAAATCTTACAAGGAGGTTATTAAAAGTAAGTAATTATATGTACACCGCTTACTTTCTTTCACTCAAACACTATAAGATGGTCACGTGATGTTTTAACGCGAACAACCAGATCTCCCATGACCAATTTTTTTTTCTTTTCAACAGTCTCAAAAGAGAAATGACGTAATAAAACGTGTCCCTAACTATTCGTCTCCTTTTCTAAACGTTCCCGTCTTCGCTGAAATTTTTGCAATCTCCCTTTGTTCTGTTTACAAAGAGTCATTTGTGATAATGGCAACAATAATGAAATTCTTTTAAATAACTATGGATTTCACTTCTACTAAAACATTTTTCATTTTATTAAATAACAGAGAAAATAGATCATCGTTATCATCAGTCGATAGATGGCCTCCTCTAATAGGGATGGAATTTGAGCCGTCTCCAAATCGGGTTTGTGGGGAACCAGAGCCTCGTTTGTTGATTAGCAGGATGCACCACGAGTAGGCGATGTTGGCATGGGTCCCGTGAGTTGCTGTGTGGGACCCCTTACACCCCTGGAAGAAAAAAGAAACGAACTTGTAAACTACTTCTGCTATGGTAATTATTAAATTTTACATTTTAAAAGTAAGGAGTCTCATCACCAGACAGAATCTTAGCCAGCCTCACCTGCTCGTGTTGCACCATTCTAATCAACAAACGAGGTTCTGGCTCCGCACCAACCCACATTGGGCCAGCGTGGTGTGAGACGGCCCAAATGTCCCCACTGTTAGGGTTGGTGTTGATGTTCGTTAGGTTTACGTCCAACCGTAAACGTCTATTGCCTAATGAAGAAGAATATATTTTGTAGTCCATAAAATTTGTATACCATAATTTTATTCGATGGGTTATCTTGGTATTTCAACAGATATATATATTGCCGAGAAATATAAATAAACTAAATATGCCTTCAATAATTAACACGTTTAAAGCTAAATAGGCCACCGGTGACCTCATAATGTATTTTTTTTCCAAAGCGCCATAGCGGTCACTGGTGACCGAAGTGAATTACTTATATACATTTCTAGAAAGTTTTTATCCTCAAAACAAAAAGGAATATTAATGATCACCGATGCCACCATTTTTGTTGATGTTTCTATTATGGAGTTCAAAGTATTAATTAGCTACAACACCCTCTATATAACAAGTACATATACGTTACTTCCTCTCGGCGACGGAAATCAGCTCTGCGTTTGCATGACTAATTAACCAGTACATGTTAAAACATAATATATTATAGATAATTATTCTATCACTCAAAAACTTAAACATGAAATTTATTTAGTTATTCACTTCATTTAAAAACTTTATTTGCACACAAAAAGGTCTAAAAAGGCGGGCTTAATGCCAAGAGGCCTTCTCTCATTGATCAGACCATAAGTGAGATTGCAGCACCGAGTTAGTTAATAATAAACATATTATATAATAAATAATGTAATAAATTGGTACATACAAACATGATTAGTACACGAAAAAACGTACCGTTTTGTGCTTGTGATTCTAACATTGAAGAAAGTATTATGCACCTTCTTATAGAATGTCCAAAGTATTCAAGGGATAGGACAGATATAGAGATGAGAATGGACAAGAATATAAGTAAAGAAAATCTAAGCGA
>DWLS01001284.1:0-22663 GCA_018246255.1 Pachliopta kotzebuea | reverse complement strand
TTCCACACCTTGGCTGGCTCTTCATCTTGAACAGATTCATGGATATGGCGCCGTTGCGAATCTCTACATGCTATATTAACACCATATTTATCTTCGAATGTTAATACATTTTGATTCAAAGGAGGTTTCTGACATTAGTAAAACGCAGTAGCGATACGCGAGCCTAACAAGTTCAAGCGACCTTCTACAATGACGTCACTTCCGCAGTCAAATCGCTTCCGGCGCACCCGCGGGCCCTTTGACATTTCGCTCTTTGTTGACTGCCTCACTGGTCGAATTATCTCTGGATGCTTCAAGTGACTAGTCACTCATATGGAAAATGACATTCAGAACATGGAATATTGTGCTGTAAAACAAATACGCGATTTCACTTTAAAAAATAATCTCAAATAATATCTAATTAAAAACAACATACCATATTTTAAAAGTAATGATAATTTAATCAAAATTAATAAATAATTAAAAAAATAACTATAATTCGTATACTTTTCCGATTAAGTTTAATATATGATATGTATAATAGTTAGTATTTAGTTTATGAATTACATGTTTCATAATATCTCTTAAAATAAGCAACTTTCTCATTTTTAAATGTTCTAGTATTAGAACATTTATTATAAAACGATCACATGAGAAAAAAATAATAATAATTATTTAATAGATTTTAACGTTTCTCTCACTCTCTCTTTCTCTTCTTTCCATATATTTTTTGAATATTCAGAGTGTAATACTGCATGAATTCTTCATAGCATGCAGAATCCTTGTACGAGCCCGTATACAGCAGTAGAATAATGAGTTCTTCACGAACCATAGCACAACGGGTAAACGTAAGACGGTAGAAGTTATAAATAAATCTCATTTTCTATGCTTAAACCCTTTGAATACATTAATTATTGGCCCTTTTTCGTTTCATAAAATCATACCCTCAAAAGAAGTTTCGCTTTAAAGTATTACAAACATAAATTTCAGGTTAAATGCGCATGTTGCCATGCGCCAAATTAAAATATAAATACACCGATTTTCCGGAACTTTTTTGTTGTATTCCTAATTTCTGTTCCGTGTTTCTAAAAAAACTGGAACATCATTAAAGTTTTTACTATGTAGTAAGTTGTAGTTTATCTATTATTGTTTGTTTGTCTTCACTGAAATTAAGCTAATATTATAAGGCGTAATTAACGCTTTATTTGATCTTTAATTCCCGATATTATAGGCATATATAAAACTTCGCACCCGTGTATTTTTACCAAAGGTTAGTTAATTGTTCGCTTTGTTGTAATCAGCCATAAGATCGGAGTATAACTCGCAACTGAGTTGAATTAAATGTTAAATATCTTTAATAGACTACGGGAAGTAAACGGAAACATAATAAGAAAAACAACGGTAAATATTGTAAAGGCTTGACTGATTCCGGATCGTCATGGATGGTTAACTTAGAAGCTGACCGTAATCAGCAGAAAATAGGTAAGACATTTAAAACAAATAATTTCGCACCGGTATTATTTACTTGTAGCATATCTTTCACTACTACATCAAATAAATGAATGCAAATCGTGTTAGTAATGTTATAATAGGAGGAAAAATAAACGTTTCCTTTGTGATTATGACGTATTTAACCTATTGATACCGTGATGTTTGATTTCAGTATGCGAAGGATTGCTTGAAAGTCTTTTTATTTTCTGTACATACAAATACACGTCCTTTTTTGTTAGTAATAAATAATATAAATTATGAAAACGATGTTGAATTTTATATTATTTATATGTATAACGAATTTGCTTAAATAAATATATACGTAAAGAAAATTGATATAAGATGCACACATCATCTACTCAGAAATACTAGACTGACGTAAACGGAAGTCTGTTATAGGCTTGTGCACATTCGCCAGAACTAAATTTCTCGCTGCAACAACTTCCACTTTTATGACGGAAGCAAGCGTCATGAACATGTATAACTACACCTACATTTTGGCAGTGGATTTGCAACGGCACAGCACTGCGTACCGTGTCCGATTGTCGACGGTCAGATCTATTTTCGTTCAATTACTAATTTCTAAATAAAATTCTGAAACTTTAGAATGAGTAACAATACTGGTCTATACCTTATGTTATTTGATTATTAAATATATTAATTGAAAAGCTAACACATAAAAATCGTGACGTTAAATAAATAATTATTATTCTTATTGCATATATATCTATTAATTCGTGTCTAAAATTTAAATAACGACAGACTAAAAAATACTTCTTCAATATCGCAACAAACGTATATTTGCAGCAAGGATGTTAGACATAAGATTTCTTAGTGTGCGCTCATATGTTTTTGTTATTATTATATCTTTAGTAGTAAAAAGAAATGTGCTACTGGCATATATCATAGTAGTCGTATAGAGAAAAGATAAGTCAGCACACCTTTTAAAATCGCATAAACGCGTTACGTCTCTTTCTTGTTCTGTAGGATTAAAGTTATTTATGAAAATTATATGTACTATATCACTGTTACTTTATTTTAAATGCGACTTAAAATCAGTAAATGTTACTTGGTACCGATATAGATGATCCAAATATTTTCACGGACGACGCCCGTGCATAAGTCGGGAAGCGACGTGATTTTACGAGTCGAAGAGAATATTTGCGAACAACATAGCTCTGAAATTCATGTCCACAAACTCTAAAAACAACTTTTCCATTTTTATTTATCTGGTTACATTATAAAAAACCTTAGTATTATTAACTTTATCATTACTTTTTGACAACATGACCACGCGCTTATCAAGTGACCTTTAATTACTTACATCTGTCTATTTAAGATAACTTATATACATTTACATAGATTGCCGTAATAATTTTTTGTTTATAACTACATGCACTATCTTTACTAACTCTGTATATTTTTTATCCTAATAAAATAATCACAAGCTCCAATTTCGGTTAGAAAGAATTCTTTTATACATCAATCGAGTAATCGACGATCAATACTCTTAAAAAAATAGTTTTGGCAGCAAGTATTACTGACAAGTGACTGATGCAAAAACCACGCACTTTTCCACTTCACAACATTGAACTCTCTATTACCTAAAAACTGTTTTTACTTAATTTATCCGAATGTCAATAATTATAGTACCTCATTAAGGAAGTCTCTTTAAAGAAAAATACATTGTATTACTTCTAATATGATATATTTTACAAATACTGGACCATATTAAACATAAAATGTGTATACATACGTAAATTTTTACTTACCTTATAAAATATTTTCTTATGAAGTTAAAAATATATCCTTCAGTTTTAAACACCTATACTTTTACTATTTTAAACAATAATAATATTAATATTCAAGTGAGTATTTTGTTAATGCAATTCTAAAACAAATATCCATGCAATGCTATAAATACAAATTTAATGAAAACAAAAGAATACAGTTTCAGTTTGTACGTTAAATATATACACAAATTTGTAAACTGTAGGAAACAAAGTTGCTGTTAAATGTTTCTCAATAATCGCAAAATATGTCTTCCAATAGCTAACACTAATAACATCACTGCACATAAAATCACAACATGCGAAGACTTTTCTTTAGATTTAGACTCACCAGTATATCCAGACTCTTCCTGTTTATCTTTAGCAGTAAAACTAACGAATTCTTGTAAATGATTTGGCAACCTGTGAACATCTTTTTCTTCACCAGCCTCAATGACCCTAATTTTATGTTCTATGGTCTTTGGTTCCTTATATATATAAATTTTTTTCTTAGATTCATCCTCACTTTCTGGATCTCTTATTCCGAGTTTATTCCATCTTTCTTTAGCCTTTGATATAAATTCTTCTTCTATTCTGTTATTGACTTTTGAATCAAGAATATCCAACGCAGACATACTTTTTGAAATGAACTTAGAATTGGAAGGTAGCGAAGTGTTTGTAATTTTAATAACTTTGTGGTATTTCCTTTGCTCTCGTTCTGCAATTTCATTTAAATATTCAGAATACATTTTTTCTCGAAGAAGTTCTTCTTGACTACTGCTAAATATTGAAGAATTTTGTTCTTTTTTACTTTTACCTCCTAATAAGGTGTTCCAAAGCATTCCTTTTGAAGACTTTTGATTTGTAATATCAACAGTTTCATTTATAGTGTCTGTTTCTTTTATCATTGGAGCTCTAGGTCCCTTTCTAATGGGTGCACGTGAATTTTCTCTTTCAAGTCGCCAGATTTCAGCTTCCACTTCTTTTTCTTTTTTACGAATGTACTCCATTTGCTGGTCACATAAGTCTTTTGGTAATGACGGTCGTCGGGGACGGTTTAAGTCATCAGTTTGATTTCTAACTTTTATATAATTTCTGTGCATATTTTGTATATTAGTAATATCATCTTCAATTTCTTTGCTTAAATTACCAGTGGAAAAATGGAAGGTTTTTTTTTCTTTTTTCAAAGATTTGAATGAATTTTCATGAAAATCGGAATTTTCGTCGCTTTCGTAGAACGATGACCATAGTTTTGTCGGCCGTGGTGGTGGTACAGGTTTAAGGGAATTAGAAGATCGCTTTAATAAGGGGTCATTGTACTTTACAGAAGAATTAAATGGTTTTATTTCGGTTTTATTCTTTGAAAGTAATTTTTCATCACTAAGCTTGTTTAAAGAGGAATTTATGTTACTAGTGAATGCAGGATCACATATTAAGGCCATTAAACGACTTCCAGTTTCAGATTTCAAAGTATTTTTTTCAGGTTGCACCGACTTTAAAAAATTATAATTTTTTTTGCTTAACTCTGTTTGCGTAACATCTTCTTTATTGAAAACCGTTTTAGTCTTTTCCATTAGCATTTTTTGAGACGGTGATAAACAAACATACGGCTTTTCCTCTGTTGAAGTATCAAAATTTGTATTAACGTCTTTAGATTTTTTCAGTGATGAATTTCTGGGTACAGGAGGCGGTGGAGGAATAGGAGGAGAAACCTTTGTAATATTACACGATTCTTCCGATTTTCTTTGTTCCAAATTTTCTGTACTATTAGGTTTTCGATAATATGAAATTTTTAACTGATCACTGGTGTTTTGCATAATATCTTTCCTTTTGATTTTACCATGTTTTAATTCTTCTTTAGAATCAAATTCAAACGTATTCATATTTTGTAGCCGCAACGAAACATTTGCCAACTCTTCTAAGATTTTCTCACCGTAGGGAAAAGTGGAGATCCTCTGAACACACATATCGCGAAGTTTTTGAGGTTGTTTTATTTCATTATAAAGATTGCTTTCATTTGTAAATGAATTTTTAATAACAGATTCAATAACATCATTAACATGACTCGATGCTTCTAAGCTGCTAAGAATTTCCTTGGAATTATTTCCAAATTGAGATAAATCATCGTTATGGGATATATCTATAAGTGAAGAATTTGGGTTGTAAATAGCTGTACATTGTGATGATGATATACTACTAGAAGAGTCTCGTCGCACAAAAGTTTCTTTGGATATTTCATTAACGTTCTCGGAATCACTAACTTCTCTAATTAAATTATTAATAGCATCATTCAATTCACATTTCAGAACTTTCATTTCTAAATCATAATCATTAGCATATTGTGAACGACTAGGTTTGTTTTCATTTATTTCTGATAAAACATGGGTATCATATGGTAAATTGTCGTCGACCTTTGTGCCATCGGAAGTCATTTTATTACCATCAATGTCTTTTACAATTAAATTTGTTTTAATATTATCAGTTGTAAGTACAACAACTTCATGCAGTGTGGCTTCGGTGTTACTAAAAGTATTGTTACTATCGTAATTGTTCGACGAAGATTCCTCAAAATTTTCAGACGAAAAATCAGTAACTGTATTACATTTTACAGTTCTAGTATTATTGATAACTTCATTATCTGGAATAAAAGTTTTCTTTAATAAATTTTCAGTATCAGTAACTTCTATTGTTGGTGTTATAATTCGTATTGTTACGTCAGCATCCTGTTCATTTCCTGTATCTTCACAAACATCGTATAATGAACTAGTGCTACTTGATGAATCTGTTAAATAAACTACTTCTGCACCAGCCATTTTTTCAATGGTTTGTATGGACCAATCACCGCGAGCTTCACTTATTTCTGGATCTTTTAATTTTACTCCTACTAAAACACATTTTTGGGGTATTTGTTCCCGTGAAGATATTTTTCTTAGAACTTTATCTTGTGTATTATAACTTGTATTTGTAGTAGTTCGACTACAAGACTGTTCAAAAACATCGTCTTCTAAGTCATCATTCTCACTTTTTTTATCACTTAAATAAGAATGTCTTCGTGAATGAATAGAAGATTCTCCGCTTGCTTCTTCATCAATTACATCTAATGTTCTTGGAGCGCCTACTCTTTGAGAAAAACCATCTTCTGCTGAGCCTTTTTTTCTTAATCTATGTTTTATTTCGCTATTAATAATTTGCTCGATTTCGGTTTTTATTTCCAAAGACGTTGAGGGATTAGTTGTTAAATTCAAAGATTGTAAATAACGCCGTAAGGATAACTCTTCTTCTGAACTTAATAATTTTGCCTTTTCACAATTTGCCATTGTTAGAGGTATAGTCTGAACTGATAACGTACCTCTAACAAGTTCTTGAACTTTGGGCAAGGCATTCTCTTCTAGATCTATACTTTCCCATTTAGTATCTGAGTCTATTTCAGAAATTAAAACTGAATTAGTGACATTCATAACATTATCATGATTTGGTAGCAGAGAGTTTTCTTCAGTTATTTCTATAATTTTTAGCGATTCGTCGTCATCAACACTCTTACTTTTTTTTCCGTTTGATAATTTTGATTTCGCTTTATAAGACTGTCCCGGTGCTTCTACGATATACACGTTTAATGGTTCCCCAGTAGATGTATCTACAGGAGTACTAACGTTTTCCAAAAATTTATTGGTTTTAATTTTATCTGTTTTGGAGTCAGTAACATTTTCGTCTTTGTTTTTAGTGTCTTTATCATTTTCAATGCTAGCGTTTTGTAATAATTTTTTTTCTACAGTACATTTATTTTCAATTATTTTACTATCACTTTCTTTTTCCTCTTTTATATTCTCTGGGGAAAGTAAATCACTAACGTTATTTGTAGCGTTGTTGTTTGAATTAGCATCAACACGTGAAATTTTATTTTTACGTTTGTTTTTATTGTTTTTGCGTCTTTTAGATTTTTCAGGCATATTTGGTATAATTTTGGTTAACAATTATCACTGATAAATATCACAATCACATAGCACACGTCAATGTTTAGTCAGTGCGTTTCATCGTTCCAAGATACCGGTATCTATTACGTAGGAGTCACAGATTCGACAACACGGCCGGCGCGAACTTCAGTATTGAGATTTACTCAAGTTTTCAATTAAACAATGCAAGTATTTTCTGGGAGCACGATAAGCGTTTATAATAGTTCCGAGCGAAAAAGGTTATTCGCCAGCGGTTGGCGGTAACACTGTTGTGCACTCGCACTGCGATTTACTAATAATTATAAATGGGTTAAAGTACGCGAGAGCTCGGCGCGGACTTTATTTTTACGCGGAGACTTGTACGCGAGTGGAGCGCGCGCGCCGGTACGCTCTCGGCCACGAGGGGAGTCCATATTACTTACTGCCCGCTTCACACTAACATGCTGCTATATTATCATTCGACGCTATGTAAATCGGTTATTGCTAATTATTATTACATACGCACATCTACCCAGACATATAGGGGTGTATAACGGAGTGGAAGTCGAGGCACAATGGCATCTAAGCCTAATTTGGAAAACAACACGTGAAAAAAATTTCAATATTTTTTATTAATTATTTACATTAATCTATGGCTGCATGGGTCAATTCTAAAAATTCATTCATGGTTTGCTAATCATATAAATAATTCAGCGGTGTCATATATAGGAATAACAAAATATTCTATGAACATTTTATTTCATATGTAGATTTGTCTTTAATATATCTTTACACAAACAAGTAAAAAGTTAAGCAGAAAGGTTCTTTCTGTGTCATGTTTCTGTTCTGAAATGAAGTCATTAATAACCATTAGTACAGAATCTGTATTACAGATTCCTAATAACTGCCTTTTACTCTGAACGTGTGGCGTTGGCTAACGCCAGAAAATGTCTGAGAATTTTCGTCTATATAGAGATGCTAGTCTTGTTCGGGGTTTATAACCGCAATGTGTGAATGTTTAGAAGAAACTGTGTAGATTTAGTATAGTATGAAATTTGCTTAAAATGATATCTAGATTTTTAAATACTGAATAACATAAAATTCGTTTAGTTCAGTTGTCATATTGACCTTTATAAACTAGTCTCTATAAATAATTAATTACATTAACAAAAAACATAATTATTATATTGTCTATTAATCATCAATATTGTTGTAAAACGTACAATATAAAAAAAAATGTTCGTTTTGTTTGTATATTTTTTTCATTGTTAAAACTGTTGTTAATAGTTTGATAAAAAAAAATTATGATTTTAATTACTTTTACTTTTTTTACGCCATTATTGCTAAAAGCTAGTAGTAACTACGTTGGAAAAATTTTAACGGATGAAGGATATTACATTGCGTTACTAGAATAGATATAAACTAGTCTAACTAGCCCTCGTTTATCCAGACTTGCAGGTCATGTAGTCTGATTGACCACATCCACTGCTGTAAAATAGAATCAATCATACTGAGAAGATATGTATATATGTGTATATATATATACATATATACACATTACATTTACACACAGCTCTCATGAGCTGACCTTAAAATAAATAGATACACTTTGTTGCTTTATAATAATACCGAATAAACATTGGGCATGTAATATATGTTAGTAAATGAGAAATATTTCATAAACGTTTTAACAATTAAATTATCTTATCATTAAGGATTAAGATTGTTTTCGGCGTTTGGTATTATAAAACATGGCTTTCCAAACAGAAATGGGTCAAGATTATTTTAAATTTAGCATAAAGAAAATTTAATAACTCAAATATTTTGATGCATGTAGATCTCAGTTTTGTTAATAATTTAAATATTAAAGTGTTGTCAAAATAAAAGAAAGTTACTGTTAATGCATCCCGATCAATAATATAATTGCATTATAACCTTCGAAATTTGTATATTTATTGTCATATTGTATGAACGTATAGTATACGAACGCGCAGTGCAGGGGTGACCTTCCCGAAATATCATGCAATTTCGCAGCCACATTGGTCGTATCGTTTTTTTATATAACAATAAAACTGATGATATTT
Organism: Pachliopta kotzebuea; assembly: GCA_018246255.1. Classification (NCBI taxonomy): domain Eukaryota; kingdom Metazoa; phylum Arthropoda; class Insecta; order Lepidoptera; family Papilionidae; genus Pachliopta; species Pachliopta kotzebuea. The sequence continues at coordinate 13,411 of DWLS01001284.1, read as the reverse complement.
GTTTGCGAGAGGACGTTGGAAAAATAAACGAATGCCCGGAATTGTAACGCATGACATAATCGCCGCATAGATCCGGGCTAGTGTGCCAAAGCGGCCGCGGCGGTGTAGCGCCGGTGGCGACTTTTTTTGGCAACTATTCATAGGGTTTTAAGATGAACGAAACAACTGTGTAATGATAACGCAGACCATTAAAGATTTTAATACACAGGTGCATCATAATCTACCATATTTATTGATGACTTAACATCTACACGAAGCAATTTTACCTCTTTTCTTAAAAACCTTCAGGTACATTTTCATGACACAATTAATCTTATTTTCTTGGTAGAAAAAAATACATTCCGAATTTACAGATTTGATAACTTCGGGTAGTTTACTAAATTACGTAAATAATAAAAAAATTATTTACGGTTTTGTACATTTATTATTAAAGAAATTTTTACTAGATAAACTCAGCACTGGTAATGTGCGGAAAAGAGATGAACTATATTTCTAATTCTGGCATCATTATTCCCTTTGCGGATCTCTACCTCTTCATACAATTTTTACACATGAATAAATAATGATTAACTTATTTTCACGTGTCTTAATAAATAAACGGAAAACGTTTCAAATCCTAAAGTAACTACTCAATAGACGATTACTTTAAATATGTTAGTTATTCGGTAATGAGATTAATTTCAGGTATCTCTTTACTTTAGACCACAAATAGTATATTTCCCAAAACAGTATTTCTTGATCATAAAATTGTTGCAATTGATGGTAAATATTTTTGTACATATATGTATATACATTGTCCTTTATTAGGAAATAGCATATTTCATTCAAATTTTCACATTCGGGGATTCGAAAAGGCACAAAGAAACGAGGTCAATATATGGCGAACCATGTAATTTTACTTGCTAATGCTAAAATCGCCTACAAATACGTTGTATCATATTATTCTATACTCGTGTGAAAATCGTGGTAATCAGTTTTATACACACATGCATTTGCAAATAAGTAATATTAAATAACTTTAAAACAAAGATTTTCAAAAACAGTTAAATCGATACAGTGATCAGTGATCATCATGAACAGAGATCGCCTAGGTAGGAGCTTGTGTACTGTGAACTGTAACATGTATGCACATTGTAATATAAAAAATAGATGTTTACCAGCACGTTGCCGGCGCAATCTAAAAATTCTTTACGGTTGGTCAGACGATACTATTAAACTGGCCGAGTCAATTTAGTGGTAAATCCAATTATACTCCCGAACGATAACAACATTAACAGCGGCTTGCACTTTATCGTTCAATATCAGCCATTTTTTAGTTAAAATTTCAAATCACTTAAAGTAGAGATTGAAGTTTAAAAGAAAAGAGCTTAGAAAAATTTGAGAAATTCAGTTAAATACGTCTCTTTTTCATTAAAATCTTATTAATAAGTTGCTCTCTACAAATCTTGTACTATTCGTATATATTTGTGCCAAGAAGTAGAATTTCCCAAAAATCGTTGTAAATATTTCGATATTGAATGATGATAATAAGAAATGAAAGGTTATGTGATGTATATCTATACTCAAGAATACAAGATTTTTAATAAAGTAAGTAAAAAATCTTTTTGACGTTTAAATCAATAGACTTTATATTCTCAGATTTATATGCAGTCGAATCAGCTGGTGAATGACTAGAAACAAAACAGTTACTCACCTTTCGGTATTGGGTTGGCAGGAGCTGGAGTATTCGGTGATTTCAGAGGGGGCTTTGTTGCGATCAATTTGTTGCTTGAAATATCCTCTGTACAAAAGATAGAGATAAATGTTAATTTAGGTCAAATAGATTAAGGATATATTTAAAAAAAAATTAAAAAGCCCGTTTAATATCATCTTCCTAATGTTTGTTATAAACATATTTAACGAAATGTCGTCGAGGTTCAAAGTTATTGTGTTTTTATTGGTAAAAATTAATATGTGTGTACATTTTCATTCGTTTATTTCCATTATACAAAGGTTGACTAAGTGTAAAGACTCAGCCTAAATGTACAACTGTGAAATATTATCGTTTCGTTCTCAAATGGCCTGTCTTTCTGCAGACTATTTTCTTACTTTGTACCCACGCTAAATGATCTCATTGTGTAGAAGTTTAGTAAAGAACATTTTTAAGATTTGCTATAATTGTTTCTGTGCTTACTAAACCTGTTTATCCTGATTAATTTCTTTTCAAAGATCTTTTTTAACAGTATAAAACAAATTTGTCGTACTTCCTTCCTTTACCAGTAGAAAGAGAAGATTTTAAACTTATTTTTAAAGTATAATCGATTTAAACATGACAAGAATTTTAATTTATGTATTATTTGTGTTAACGATTTATATGTAAAAAGTTCACTTTTTGGAATAAAAAACCCTGTGACTATCTTTTATAATAATCTTATACGTGAAATTAAAACAAAATTATAGTAGTCATTATTTCTCTTTCACTTTTTATTACCTCTTCTCTATCTTTTTATGTAATATTAATAACCCGTGAAACGTAAAGTACAAATATTGTGATATTTTTTGTATGAATAATAATATATGTCTAAGTAATAAAACAAATATCACATGTTAAAGTGGTTACTTAATAAAAAAATTATACGGATCAGGTTGTTCTTAAGAAAAAAATGTTAGCATAAAATAAGCTTCTCTAATCGAGCAACGGAGAATATAAAGGAGGATGAAAAAACCAAATATAAAGTTGTAAGTAAGCAATAAATTATTCCTAGTCCCAAGGTATCTCATATTGCTATTTATGTATTCATTTGAAACTTTTTATTGATGTGTTTATTGTACATAACTGAAATAATTTAGTTGATTATCTTGTAATATTCATAATAAATAAATGTTATTAATGACTGTACATAGTTCTATTATATACCGGCTAAAAACAATATTGAGAATATTTACACTACCCTCTAATCTCAATCAAAAAATACCTATCCGTTTAACAATCATCATCTTATTTATAGTTCATAATTACCCCTTATTTATTGCCCTACAAGCCTTTAGGAAAACGAAAGAAGTGACTTCTTGTTGAAAAGTAAGCGGTTAACCGCTGAGTACATCTGCTTTTTCTTTGTAGTACTGCTTGCAGACGGAAATTATCTCGAACCTTGAGTGAAATGCTCTGGTATTTTTGCTTAAGGCCATTCTGCTATGATTAAAATCTTAAGTTTCTAAATTATATGATTACGGCTAAGAAGAAAAGCCGCTGACCCAATTTTAAGCAAACAAGAGTCTGCATTTAATATAGTTGATTTATAAAAAGAGAGATTAAAACGAACGTCATGAATCGCGCTTTCCTGTGAAACATTATTAAATATATATCAAAGCATGTATGCATATATACTTAAATATTTGTGAAAACATTAAAATTTCTTATCGCCAGAACTAAAAATTTAAATATGTATTAAAGTATAGCCATATCATGTTAAATTATTATTAACTTTCTATATAGATTAAAATGATATGTTCAGTACAATAAAAGATAAAAAAATATATGTATGCAAATACAATAGAAATATAGAGTACAAAATAAAAGCATCACAAGAATATTCCTTGAACATATACTTGTATTTATATCGACTTTGCAGATAACACAAACGACTTAGGGAAGTAACATAATATTGCTTGACGCAAATATTTGTTGGCAAACGTGTCTACAAAGTGAGTTAAACTGAAGTTGTTTCGTTATACTTTTTTTCTTAAATAAATATACACGAATTATATTTTAGATATTGATAAAAATGAACACGATCAAATATTGATGAAAGGAAATATTATTATATATTTTTGATAATACACCGCTACGAGTAGTTTTGCGTGTGACATAGAAGTATATTTCTGTCGCACTTATCTCCTGTCACTGTACAGATATACATTTAGATATAAATACAACCGTTTTGTGTAACCCGCCAATGTAGATCTGATCAATAGACCTCTTAGGTTTTCCTTTCCACATCATAAATTTTCAATGTCACTCAAACACCTTTCTCGAATATTCGCAAAAGTTTGAGCTTTATCACTATTTCAAACGTGGAAAATATTGTGACAATACGTAATAAAAATTATAGATTATAGAGGGACAATAATTCTTTTTAAGTTTAGTTTTAGTACAATTCAGTGTTTAGTAAAACTTCTGTAATTCTATATTTTTTTAAATTGTAAATAGCGATGTTTTTTGCTATTAGCTTTCTACATCGTTTTAATTAGGAGAATAAATGTTAATAGGGTAAGAGTAATTCATAAATTGAATTTGAATCGATATTTATTTACAAAACAATTTTTCAAAACTTCTCAAGAGATTGTATACGCAAAACACCACAAACTTTTACACATTTACATCAAAAAGTATTAATAAGTCATTACTTTTAAATGATGACTACATTATTATCACCAGATTAAGGCAGTGTACGGCAAGGTACACTACTTAGCCCCTCTCTCCTTTTGGCATCAGAAATTTGGCGCAAATCAAAATTTAAATTATTGGTTTCATTTCCTCGTTAAACGTTATTAAATGTCTTGTATTGCGTTATGTCGTAAAAAGAACATGATTTTGTCAAACTATATTAATAAATAGGTTTTCATTCCTAACAAATTCATAAACCAAATTTTATTGCCCTGTATTGATCAAAATCAATCTACATCCGCTGCTTAAATCGCCGTCTTATCCGTTTTCTATTTAATTTGGGACGATTCGATTAAGCATTTAAGGAAAATTTCAATACAAGTCAATAGCTTAATCGTAACAAGAGAGTGCTCAAAGAAAATCTGAGTTTATTTTTCAAAGAATCTCGATTGACGGCCGCGGCATAGCTTGTAACTTCGCACTTCGTTTGCGGTGAAATCAACCCGATACGCTTCGGATGCCGGACGAATTAAAGCTCGCCAGTAGACTCCTTTATTTGAATGAACAGGATAATATTTCCATTCTTAACCAGCAACTAATATTTGTAAAATAAAACATTTACATCTTTCCATAGAGTAATTAAAGCTAAAGGTTTATACATATTATAATATAATTATAAGTACAATACAATTTTAAAAACATTTTGTTTGGTATTGTTAATTAATAATCGTTAAAAATTTTCTGTAAAAAAATTTCTCGCAATTTTATTATTTTTATTTACACTATTTAATTTTCTCCAAATTATAACAAACCCTTGTCGAATTGATAGAATATTAATTACGAAAAAATGTCTATTGCTCATTGTTAAATGATGTCTGCTTATCAAAAAGATGAGGGTCATATTGAAACTTCGCCATTGTTATAAAAGTTATTACTCGCAATTATTTTGACAGGAATTTCATTCTGGAGGTCTGGATTGTGACTCACAATTCTTGCTGGCTTCAAATCACATAACTAATACGCCAAATTTAATCAACTCACCAATTTTATTATTTTTGTTGTCTAAATTCAATTGGAGATTACAACTTTACCGCGTGTCGTAATATATTTTGTACTGTTATTTGAATAGCCGTACTTTGTAACGAATCTGGGGGACCGCAGCTCCGGCGCGGTCCCGAGTTCAACTGTGACAGGCTGACAGGGCGATCGCTCACAATACTACTTTCCGTATGTAATTCACAATAAAATACCCGCTTTGTGTACCGATTACGACACGCTGTACTAAACACCGGTGCCATCATTCGATGAATGTCGTAACAAAAAAATATAAAAAATTTGCTTTACGTTGCTTGTGAACGCTGCTGCAGGAACACCTGTTTGTAATTCACAGTAATGATTGTGTCATTACAAACATTTTATAATAACTTGCGATCCTTTGATAAAAATGGGAAAACAAGAAAAAAAATGGGAAATTATAATAAGTATATTAACTAGAGTTAATTTTTTAGAACAAATCAGTTCTTGCATAAAAACTTAAACTTTGATTAAACTTGTTTAATTGAGCTTTAACGCTTTTACCTGCACTATTTCATCTCACTAAGTTTTTCATCATTGATAAAAACTAGCATTTTTTTATGTTTTCTGAATAACACAATGTAGTATAATAAAAGTCTTATCACTAAACATTGTTTAAAGAGAGAAAAAGTAAAGCACATTTTACGTACATATCAGAAATTTTAATGAAATTAAAAATATTTCGGCTACCGATTACAATTTATTAATACTTTAATATTATAAACCAAAAATCTGATTAAAATTCGAAACGATATCATTTACATTATTTATAAACTAATTCATAACCTAATTCGTGAACATCAATAAGGATATCTTATAACCAGGTCGTGCAATGCGATTGCGAGACATAATCCGCTGTATGATACAAAACCAAAGCTATTACTATACCAATCCTATTATTATTGCCCTGTACCAATATAGAATAGTTTAATTCAACTTGCATTGAGTAACTATTGCGTAAACATTTGATCCGAAGCGGAAATGAACTACAACTTTGTTATACCCCACATGTGTACTCTATGAAAAATGTTGATAATTCGAAATGTTTTTGTAATATTGTAAACTAGCTGATACCCTGCAGACGTTATCCTGACAGTGTAAGTTTATGTTATGGCTGCATATCTGTAAATTGAAGTTTTGTAATACGTACCACATATCTCATAAATCTATCGTCTATTTTGTGGTAGTACGAAACAGAATTTGTTTTAATGTGCAATCTGGTGGAAAGTGTGAAAGAAATTAATCAATACAGAAGTATTAATTTTCTTTCTATTCAATCTAATGGTTTCGAAGATGAACAATTTATATTCAAATATGTTAAAGACTAAATTTATAAAAAATTAGTCTAAATTGAAATATCTTTAATCTACTTCACAGAAGTAGTAGTAGATAAATTAATATGGGAATACTAATAGAATAAATAATGCTGATATAAAGTCGGAGTAACATTTTAATTTACAGATTTTTAAATTCCCGTTAAAAACGCAAATTTTTCTGATGATTGATGTTACGGAGCAGCATTTAACGATTTAGCAACTCGTGTTTTGCTTTTGCTTGATTTTGCAGCCGCTAATTTTTTTTATTAAATCTATCTAAATTTCTAATATCTAAATTTGGAACCTTCAGGACTTGCTAATATGTTTGTTAACTACTTATTACAATGACGCACTAGTCATACACAAAGTGCAAACATTACTATGAAGATATTGATGGTCTTCGTGAAACTAGATCTGTGACAAGTAAAAAATAACGTTTATTATAAAATAATAACATAAATAAACAGGCGTGGACCATGTAAGAGGGAACAATTTTAGTAAAATCTTAACAGATCTTCCAGAACTGCATGCACCGCAAGCGTAGTGAGTATGACAAATACTCCCTTTCAGAGAGGTCTATATTCAGTAATGAACCTCGTAAATTACTCCTCTGATGATAAATAAATTTTTACTTAAAATTTATCCATAAAAAATTACTACGAGCCAACATGATCACCGATTGACACACAATGGCTATATTAGACAAGGAGTGTCATAATCAATTTAAATATTGCATAGCAAATGTCCAAGCGTCGGAGCCGTCCATTACTACATTACATGTCATTCCATTTATTCATTTCAGTTTTGTTAAGCTATCAAAAGTAGGTCGGGAAAAGTACAGGGCCTACAATTTGTCACTGTTACCGTGATTATTATTAATCACTCTTTCTCTTTATTGGGAATGATTTTCAAATATAATGAAATTAATGAAGTTAATTTCAAAATTTATGTATACGAATTTATAACAAATTGTTTTTTTGTCGTATATATATTTAATTATACAATTATATAGTTGAATATGCAAGTATAATTAACAATTGTTGCAATCGAAAAAATTGCCAATATTTTCATATTTTAAACAAAGAATCTTAATACTTCATTTTTAATATTCAAAATAAGGAACTAATAACAAATTAACAAGAAAAAAATGTAATTAATCAAATATACTTAAAGACTACAAAAACGACTACTAACGACTAAAAAAAATTGTTACATATTTAATATTTTATTAATCCCTTTATAATGAAAAATTGTTTACGTTTATAATAGTATAGTACTGGTGGTTGGTCTCCGTTATCCAATACCGTGATTATTATTAATCTTTATGAATTGAAATATGAATTATGAAACTTTAAATTCAATTGAGCCAATTGGCTTTAACAACAATTGGAAAATCGCTTTTTTTTAAGTATTATTGTCCAAATTTAAATCCGTGCGTTGTATATTATCGTTGGAGCGAGGAAAGCCGTGTCAATAAATTGAACGGAACTCTGCCTGTCAGTGTAACGCAATGCGTGGGCGCACCCTTCGCAGTAAATTTACTCGGTAAAAGTTCACTCTCATGTTTCCGGTAACTGACTAAAACACTCATATAATTACAATTGTAATTAGTTTCGACATTGAAAAGCTTTTTAAAGTACTGAAGTAACTTTGATTTGTTTGACACTCAAAAGCTAACACTCTGATAAAAGTACGCGTGATAAACTGTAATACGTATACACACGAGTTTAAAATATCAGTTATAGACATTATGAGACTAAAATTTAAAGGTATTGGTATTTCTTGGTATGATTTTATAAATTAATTGTATGAAATCATCATATCGACATATACTTATGATTTATAAAAGCGTATGGCATGCCTTTATATTCGCATTACGTTATAAAGCCCGAATCGTACAGTGTACGGATTGTTGTATATTTCCCTGGAGCATGCGGGTGCACTGACCCTACACGAATAAATAGTTGCCCACAAATGTATGCTTCTGATCATTCAACGTAACATTACATTGTATATTTAACTATAAAACAGTTTCGTACAAAATCATTAGCTCCACAAGCCAGTCAAGTATTACAACTTTCATTCTAATGTTATATAAAAAGAAAACAATGAGATAAATCTCTTCATAATATTTAAACTGAATAATAATAAAATATTATTTTTATTATTAAAGTAGCGATCTGTAATATTTTCGAACGAACAATATCATCCATATTCTGAAGTCTTTATAACTTATTATTATAAAGCGTTAATATTACTGGCACGAATCTAACTCAAATATCAGTTAATACGTGTAATTTAATTAGGACGTTAGTCCTAATATGTTAGCCATTATGTCACCTATAAAAGCAAAAGTAGATCAAAATCGGTAGATATTTTGTAACATTTTGTTAAAAATGTACATTCATTCAATGCGCTTTTCATAATTTTAACTTTATCCTTTATTTTAAAAATGTTTTTGTTAAAAATACAAGAATTATTCTTAGTAGGGTAATTACATAATAAAATAACTGTAACTGTATTCTTGTAATAAAAAAATAAAGTTATTACTTTTATAAATAATTACTTTAAAAATTGTTGTGCTGTGAGCTACTACTTGCTCAAAATAATATAATTGTATTAGTCGTTTCATTAGCGATATCGTATGTGATAGATAATTTCTATTACGTTCACAACGTGCAATAGCTGGAATCGTGTTTGGAAAAATATTCTACGAAAAGGAATACTTACAAAGCATAAAGTTATCCTATATCAACAATGTTATTACAATATCTCGCCGATATTGAAGGGTCCTTTTATCATAATATTTGAAGAAATCAGACCCGGACGGGCAAGAGAGCTAGCTCTACGCTTACAAACCGCTTACATATTCAAAAAGCGTTAGTTGAAATATTCACAATTTATTTTTCAAAAAGATTAGTAAATATTGTGTTTAGAATAATCAAATAAACGTGGAGTGCTTCGATTGATATCGTCATATATAGTCAGTCAATACAAAAATGTTTTAATTCAGTTGCAATGTTCATCTATTTACTAAAATTTTAAAGTACACTTCGACAATGAGTATGGCTTGAATGATCAAAGAAAAATCTGAAAAATAATAAAACGTATATTTAAAAACATGTTTACGCATAAATACTTTAAGATAATTTTCTCGTGATTCATTTATTAGTAGGCTGGCGTTAGATTTGACAAGTATTTTTTTTTAAACAGATATAGATTTTTTTTCGTATACTATGCAAGCAAAAAAGTAAACGACTCACTGATAAGAATTCATCCCTACCCGACGCATACCGGATTTAAATATTTTGTGGAAATACTAAAAAGTTAGTGTTTTATTACTAATACTCCAAAGTTGTAAACATTTTGTAGTATTCAATCATTTATTTAATAAAAATAAGTTTACCTTTGCAATTTTCCCAACACGAAGCAGTCTTCCGATGCTTTTTATTTCTTTTTAAGTTACACGTTAATTTTTCGATAGCTTTTAATATCTTTTTACTAACTTTGTTAATGGTTCTTTGCTTCGGGTCGTTATATTTCGTTCGTGGGCCGCCGACGACCTTCTCGCAACCAGAATCTGCGCTATCATCACTCTCTGTTGCTGACGATTCCGAAACTGGGTGAAATATATAAGGAGCACTTGCGAAACATGGAGAATTCATAGTTAAATATCACTTCTGTCAATACTTATAAACGTAACAATAGAATCGATCACATGAATCTTGATGTTAATATTTTTTAACTAACACAATTCAGCTAAAAATATTTTAAAACAACACGTCCTAACGATATCTCATTGAACGTTATATCAAGCCGGCGGCGGTACTGCTCAAGGCAAGACATTTGAATCCAGGAGGTCTATAGACCGTAACACCACACCTTGACTAGCCCATAGAACCTTGACTTATCTGAAATACTCATCCTAAAAATACATAGCGTTGTCCTCATTATTCGAAAACAAAGGATAATGTTTGCTACATCATTAAACATTTTCAAGGTTTAATATAAGTAATGTGCACTGACTACACCAACATAATATATTTGTGTTTTATATTATCAAAATTTTTACGTATGCCTATAAATCATTATTTTTTGTAATTTGACATATCTCCGGAAATAAAGAAATACGTATGGACGTACATTTTCTGATTTTTAGCAAAGCAGCCGTTTAAGGGATAGATTCCAACCCCAGTGTTCGTTTTGTCTTATTAGTTTCATTTAATCCTCGCAACAGAAAACTCTTATAGAGCTAGTTATTAATCCGCGCCAATTGTTCCTAGCCGTCTCGAACAAAATCCTCTTGAAATGAAGTGGCACAATATCCAACTCGTTTCAATCGACGAAGTGCAAAACAAAAGCGGTCTCATAAACTAGACACGGATAATTCATGTAACATTGGTTAAAATAGACATAGTATTTAATATATGTTATTATGACTAAAAATAATTACTATGAATATCTATGTATATATTTACCTGAGGTCAAATCATTTTTTATTGTTATGCGCCTGCCATAACTAATGAGCAAATTTGCAATATCTAATAATTGCTTTACATATTTAAACACTATTACTGTGCAATAAAGAAAATAGTTAATTGATTAAAAATTTGTTAAAATGTTGTGATAAAATAAAACTGGAACTGTTATTTATTTTAATACATGTGTTTAGAATTGTAACAACAGTTTGCCTCTAATTTATAATTTTTTTTTGTTGTTGAACGGACACCAATAACAGTGTTAATTAATTTTAAAATTAATAAGTAATTTGATAAGTAGTTGATAAGTAAACAAAAATTATTTATTATAATAAGCTTATTAACATTTTTAAAAAGCACTTACCTTTTAGGAGGCTGCTACCGTTTTCCCCTTGTAACTTCTGGCATTCAATGGAAATATTGGGTTTATTTGTAAATATATCACTAGGTCTCTTATAAATACATGAATAATTTGTGGATTTGGCATTAATGTATTCTTCTTTTGGTGAATATTGCACTTTTATGTAATGTTCACAACTTGGATATTTTTCCTGTACATCATAGTTATTATTTGTTGGTTTCGAATCTACGGTGAGGCTGTTTAAGTCATTAAACTGATCACTATCAATTTTATTTTCATTTGATCCATTTATTGTAATCTTTTTCATGGTTTTTGTTTCTTCTTCTTCACTAATTTCATGATTAATAATAATGGAAAAGTGGTTAAATTTTTTATCGTTTTTTTGTAAATCACTATCACTAATGGATGCAGGCACTGTTGCGGTTTCAGTTTTATAATTGTCATCGGTTTTATTATTCGTTCGTAGAAATTTATCAAAGGGATCACTGTTTCTTTTCGTCTTAAATGGATTTCTTTCATTTAATTTTATTTCATTAAAAGGGCCGCGAGTTTTTAAATTATTGTCACATGCAAAAGGATAGTCGTTACTGTTCGGAGGTATTTTTAATGTTCCGGCGTCATGTCCGTTGGTACCTCGTGTTTTTTTATAATTCGAAAAAATTGTACTATGTGGCCCTGAATCGTTCAAAATAGAACAGTAAGAAGGTGGTTTTTGATCCGATTCGTATTCATTTAATAAAGAATTGTCTTTACATTTACTTATGGATCTGCTTTTATCTAAACTCGTAAGCGAAGCTCTTCCATTTGGTACTGGTAATTTAGAAGTATTGGAGTAATTTGAAGGTAATGTAGTATAAAAAGGATTTGTGGGATGGAATCGAAACGGTTCGTCTGTTGTTGTTAATGAGTTACCAGAGGATGTTAAATTTATTGGTAATGATTTAAGAGTAGATTGAACGGATGATAGAGGTGGTCGGATTAAATTTGAATTCGCAGGTCGTATCGTTGCGTATACTGGAGCATGTGGCGTAGGTAATTCATTATGTGTTTCAGACAGCAGATGACATGGTCCTGAAAAAAAATTATCTGATGTAGATAACTCAGACCGATTGCCATATAAAACCAGGTGGGATCGTGGTCAAGCATTAACCTTTGTATGGTAAAAAAAATGTACATAATTTTCTGTACCAACTACTTACAAAATCAATATATTTTAAATAAAATATGTTCCACTGAAGGCAAAATTTATAACTATTTACACATCATAAAATTAACCCAAAAACTTATTATAATTTTTTCATGTATTGCATTTATTTGTGCTATTTAAACCATATGTTAAAAACTCATTTGTTAATAAGCGTCTTTTTATGTTCAATTAATGAATATATTCGTTGATAAAGTAAGCATTGCTTTCCCATTAGGCGGGGAATGATTCCAGTTAATCCCGTCGACGATTGAGGCAATAATCATGGTTACGAACATTTTAGACCGCCATTTAACGAATGTGTTACTGAGTAATATAGTCGCGAATTATTTTTTACGCCGCAATAAATTTTAAAAAATCGTTTAATTTGATTGTGTTAAAATAAATGAAAAGGTTATTCTTGCAATCTTCGTCTAATTACGTTTTAAATTCTTATGCTTATGCCGAGAAAACTATAATATTTTTGTATTATACTTGTGCCGAACAAGTACGGGTACGGGAGCCCACGGCACAAGGTTCACCGGTTTTACGCGTGGCGTGCGTGTACTTACCTCACTCGCCGTCAGCTCCGCCGCTCGCAGGTCTTCAAGTTGTTAGTCAGTCGGTCAAGGG
>DWLS01001283.1:0-22666 GCA_018246255.1 Pachliopta kotzebuea | reverse complement strand
TGACTGAAGTTATCACAAAATGGATTAAATATTGGAGCAATGAAAGAATTTAATAAATGAAGTAAAATCTGTAAAATTCAATTAAGTTGGTGATTATTATTAAAACAAGAAATAACGAGTAAAAGCGTGATATTTAAAAAGGAATAGAATGGATGGTTTAAAAGACAAAACAATGTATTTCAATTATTATTTAATGATTATGAATAAATATTTAATAATTTTCATTTAAACGAAACGAAGAACAATAAAATTTAGACTGTATCAGCTAGAACAACTAATTTTCAATGCATAAGCCCATTGCGGGGGTTGAGCAGAAAATCCCCTCCTCTCAGCCTCTGGCTGAACCTCGTACGGACGTTGTATTACTTCTAGCAGATATCGTACCTATTTAAAAAAAAATCATCATAAGCGTTCATTTTATTGCATTGCTTGTGAGAAACAATGAGATTATCAAGTGGTCGCTAAAATGTTTCTGGTTTTAATAAATGCGATATCGCAGTAAATATTATACGAAGCACTAACTTTGTCAAAATTATCCTTTTCGGCATCTAATATTGCCTCATGAATCAGCCAGTTGCGCGGTATGTAGACGGGATTCACGCTCAGCATACGCCGCCGACGTTCGTCTTCAAACATGCCAAGTGTACTCGCATCCACTTTAACATTAAATAACTAAGTCAGAGCGAAAACTATAAGTAACAAAAATTATGATGAAAACAGTCCTTCATAATTATCCTGCTGCTAGAATTCAGAGCTCTCTTCTACAAAAAGTGAATATGTGTTATCTATTTAGTGTTCGGTAAGTGAGATTTAGTGAATACACCATGTCCATTCATTCACAATGTTTTCCTCATTGGAAAATCAATTTCAGTAGGAATTGAATCTACCTCTTTCTCAGGCGTAGACGACCTAAGATAGCTTTACAAACTGTGAAATATTGACATAAACTACACGTACTAAAGAATTCGCCTCTATTCCCATGAAAGCTATAGAAATATTACTCATTTTTGGTAGTAAATTTTATCAATCGAAAAAATTGCTTAAATTAACAAGTATTAATGCAAAAATATTGTACAAGAGGTAATTAAAGTTTACACTAATTTATTAGCTTTTTATTAATTAAAGTAGATTGACGAAAAGAGTCTGTTGGCGCTAATCGAATTATTGGTACTATGAAAATAATTACATGAATTTTGTTAAAGAGTTACTGGTAAAATTATCACTGTTTAGATACTAACCAGCCTCCTTATCGAGACGCTCCCGATACTGATCAAGCCAGCAGCCCCAAGAAGCGTGAGATGACAATCGTTTTAATGACCATTTCTCATCTAACTTTGTTTCGCTAACCATTTCACACGGTTCCAACTGCAAAAAGAAATGTCATGTACATATTTCTTAATTTAGCTATTTACCAAAAGAAATACAAAGAAACTGGATACCGACTAGTTTAAATGTATCTGTCAACGGTACAAATTTTTACTTTTAATGTATCATGAAAAAAGTTCTAGTTCATATTAATGTCTCTATGAAACCTCAGAAAGCTGCCGGAATGTTGCCGTGAAGTCCGCTCCAGTTTGCTGCATCATATCGAGAAGTTTCTCTACTAACTGCTCATCGCCCCATCGCTCTTCTTTCAAACCTATTTTCATTAAAAACGTTTCTCTGCAATAAATAAATTATATAACGAATCGATGAGAAATATTGATGAATGATATACTTGCTCATAACAATAATGTTTCTGATAAGATATTTACGAAGCATAACACGTTAAGTCTGTATACTGTATTCCAGAAATTTGACCAGTGCTTAAAAGCAAAAGTTTACCTAGACGGTATACATTAACAAAACCTACCTTTAGTATTTAGTTTATATAATCTACATGTTGTGGATATTTACTACATAATTAAAGACTAATTAAAAAAATAAAACAAACATTATTAAACTTATTATGTTTTAAACTGTCTCAAAGTATTCAGTTATTAATAATCTATACGTAATGCTCCTACTTACAGAATTTTATTTTTGCAATATGAATCTAGAGTCTTTAATATATGAGACAAGTGAACTTGCTGAGACGTCGTTAAAAGTGGTTTTAGTGCGTTCGCAAATTGACCAATATTCCACACAACAATCTGTAAATTACATTTTTTGTTAAATTATTACATATGGACAACCAATGTTATTTTTGTAGTTCTAAATCCTATTTAATGTAACATTAAAATTAGAATAACGGGGAACCACATTAAACGTTATAACAATATTTAAGTACATGAAAAGCGAATCAATTGCAAAGAGAATAGAGATACAAAAAATATTTATTTTACCTCTCAGTTCGGCAATCAATTTGTTATAGTCATAAAAAATTATAGATTTTAATATCATTTTAAGTGATAACAGTAATCTATCCTTTCCCTCTTTATAAAATTTCTCTGTACAAAGAAATACCAGCCGTACTCTTAGCAGTCTAAGCAAGGCATTTTTTTTATTTAATTAACACAATGGATGAGAGAGGCACCCTGATAATTTCCCTCTTAAAGTAGCAAAAAATACTTTACATCAGGTTGTTTATTAAGAGCGTATCGTCCTTCGCCATCACAGCAGTTCGGCACAAACCCGCCGTCGTAGGAGTCGACAAAACCAAAAGGACCATAATCCAAGGTTAGACCAAGCACACTCATATTATCTGTATTTAATAAACCGTGAGCGAAACCAAAACCTAAAATAAAAAAAAAATCCTTAATATTGAAATACAGATACACATTTATATTCCGAGCTCCAAACAATAAACAAAACATTAAATTGTCTGGTTACACATGGGCCCATTCTAAAATCTACTCGTCTGACGCAGTACCAAACCAAAAATTCTTTCAGTGAGAGGAAACATGATAAAAACTGTTTATGGAACGATAGCATGAGAAATGGTCTTGACTTATCTCTGCTAGAGAAAAATCCCTATTTCAGAGGCAAAATTTGAATAACTGTTTATGACAATAAGGGCATTTACTATCTAATGACTGAACTTAAGAAAACTTATTTTAATATTGTTATTTGTAATTTATATTTGTACTAGAAATCCACAAAGTATTTGATTAAATGTTTTACCTTGCCATTTAGCCACAAGATCCAAAGTTCTGTGAGCGACTTCAGAAAATAAACGTATGAATCGATTTTCATCTGTTGAATGTATATCTGGAAAGTATTCCTGTACAAATTGTTTCGATTACCAAACGAGTTAGTTACCCAATCAATGAATTTTCAAGTTTTTTTATATTAAATAATTATCGGTTATTTTAGAAAGTAGAAAATTATTTTATTTTCATATTGTATAAAAAGTAATAAACCAACCTTTATGGTAAAATCAGCTATTTGTCTCAGTACAGATATTTCACCAGTCTTTGCCAATATCTCCAAAGAACCGAAACGAAACCAACTTGGTGACAAGCGGAGCAAGATAGCGGCGCGCTCGCGCCTCGGTGACCCCGTGTAGTACAGATCGCGCATCACGTAATCGTCACTAACTGACATTCATTATTAAAAATATGAAATAAGAAAAAGTAGCGTTGATGAAAAATGTAAATAGAGGTAGCGGGATTTCAATTGATCAACACCTAACTTGAGCTACCGGTGAAGAAAAACATTGTAAGGAAACCGACATGTCCCAAGAACAATATCTTCGACGTTGTACTTGGCCAGCTGGTGGATAAAACATTTTGTCTGTATTCTTACAAAAGAAAACTAATTCCACAATGGGAATGTAAAACAAACACTCGTAGATATATATACATATTTCTTAAATAACTGTTTTAGTACTAAATATTAAAACAGTTTAGGTAATTTAGGTCTAAATAAGTTGTTATTTTTCTCTTTCCTAATATATTACTAGGCGGTACTTCGTAATATTTTTTAATAAAGTATTGGAATTTTTATCAACTATATAAATATGTAATAGCCTAGAATGTGCCAAGCGTTATCACTAAGCATTTGCTGGTCTCGTCGCCGCGATGAATTAAAAAAAATCATCTAAGATTAAAAAATCTAACTTCAATATGAAAGTGCTTAATTATACATATAATTTAGACAAGAACCACAATCTGTAAATTGTTAATTAGATCACGTTTTAGATTTTAAATTAAAAGGAGAAATGTGGAATGAAATAAAAACTTGCTACAAAAACATATTCCAGATAATAATATGTATGATAAGAGTGTCATCAGTATCTTACCAACTAAAGCGGCAGCTCTAGTCGTGGGAATACCTAAGTGGTAGCAAGCTTCGCTCGCGATCATTTCACGAATGCTCGACCGGAGCACGGAGCGACCATCGTGTACCCGTGCGTAAGGCGTCTGCCCCGAACCTTTAAGCTGTATCTGCCAACGTTCACTCTTTCTAAACAAAGGGGTTTTCATTCAAATGATTTAGGTCGAACTTGGATGACCAATCAAATAAGATTAGCAATCAGGAGCTAAAAATACGCAAAAATGGCCATTTACAAATGATAAACCCCTATAAAAAATGGGAAAAATGAACTATTTCAATTGATTATAAACCTTAATTTATGAAAGTTTTCAATCGTTTACAATTAATTTGCGACTTTAAATCCGTGAATAATTATTTACCTGTACAAACTTTAATAGAGATACATTAATATTGAGCCATTAGATTTCAAAAAATACCTGTTTACATATTCGCCTAAAATATGTGCTCTCCCATCACCCAATTGTCCGACCCATAAGCCATATTGGTGACCTCCGTATCTAAAACAAAGACATTAATTTTGTGTTCATTATTAAATTTTGCAAGTCTTAAGATATTACTGACTGTAAATCTAATTACTTCTTCCTATTTAGTTTTGTTAACTTTTCATAAAATTGATAACAAAATAAAATATTTTTTTCGCACCTGTGTGCCACAGGTAAGGCGCCGTATGGTAATTTCCTTCCGATTATAAATTCTAGAAATTCTTCTCCTGTCGTTATCCCTGGATCCATGTCCAAAATATTTGTGAGAGCGTCATCGGATGCGCACACTAAACGAACATTGCGTTCCAGAGGGCGCGGAATAACCTGAAATAAGGTATATATTTATTGGAGAGGCCTACGTTCAGCAGTGGACTGCAATAGGCTGAGATGATGATGATGATGATGAAGGTATATATCCAAGCGAATTACAAAATTTTTTAATACAATTTTATAGCACTCTCCGAGAGGAACTAATACCTCCGAAAAAATTATACTTTTAAGATTTGATCGGTTTTGGTCATGATTTTCGTCTATTGGAAGCAAAATATATTTAGGATATTGATTAAATCTCCACTCATTTAAATTTCCTTTTAGTGCTGCCGATTCTCCTTCCATTTTAAAAATAAAAGATAATGCCAAATATTAAACAATAAAAGTTTTGCACAAAATTATAAATTTGAAAAATGGCAGACTGACTATGAAAGTCATAAAACTTCAAATTTAACGATGAGTTATTATTATTCGATGTAAACAATATGAATTATCAGAAATGCATCATACATTAATAGTATAAGCTTTTTAAAGAATCCCTTTATTAATTATTGGAAATAATAATAAAGGACTAATAAACCTGCATTAAACCAGCTATGGCGAGTGAACTCTCAAAAAACCCTATGGGTCAATCCAAATGTAAGCAAATAACTGTATATTCGTTTGTACCCATATTACAACTTACACCTCCTATAAATATTTTTAAGGGGTTCATTTATGTGTTATAAAGTTTTTTATTCTCAACAATAATCATTATTGTTAAAATTGTTGTCTATATTAATCGTCCTAAAACCCTGATGGTTAATCATAATATTTTATCTGTGTGCTTAACCTCTAAGTGTTACCGCCAAAGTTCTTCGTGAATTATTCGGTTATTCTGTTGAAGGTAAATGAAAATTCACTTTTTTATAAACATTCTATGAATAAAACTTAAATTATGGTGTATACAGAGACGTATATTAAAGAGAAATTGGCCAAGGAGTTGGACGCCGTTCACGTAGTAAGTACAATCTGTCAAAATACCGATTACTATGCCGCGCTAGAGATAGTTTTATTTTGAATGAACGTTCGTGTTATTTAACAGTGTAGATACATTTCGACAGAATGGGGAAGAAATCTGATCCGGATAAATTTACAATTTCAAAAGATGCGTTATTGCCTGGTGTACTTTTCTCTCTGTTGATCCGTTGGTGTGTCGCGGCGTATCCATACTCCGGTTATAAAACACCGCCGATGTACGGAGATTTCGAAGCGCAACGGCATTGGCAAGAGATAACCCTGCACACGCCGGTCGCGAATTGGTATATGAACACAACTCACAATGACCTTCAATATTGGGGCCTGGACTATCCTCCGCTTACGGCTTACCATACGTTGCTTATCGCTGTTGTAGGCGATTGGCTGGACCCAGAATCAGTGCGTCTATTTGCGTCCAGAGGCTACGAAAACGAGAACCACAAGATTTTTATGCGGTGGACTGTGTTTTTGAGTGATATATATTTTTATGTGACGGCTGCCTTGTGTCTGTGCATAGATGCAGAAAGAGTAAAACCCAAGGAGGTGAAGAACATATTCAAAAGAACTGATGTCTCATCAACACTTCTCTTACTGTACCCTGGTTTGATTTTGATAGATCATGGTCATTTCCAGTACAACAGTTTATCTTTAGGTTTATTTTTATGGGCAACATTTTATATTGTAGCTATAGAAAATGACATATTGGCTACTATTTTCTTTGTATTAGCATTGAATTACAAACAAATGGAACTGTATCATTCACTGCCATTTTTTATATATCTATTAAGAAAATGTTTTACAAACTTACCAGCAAAAAAAAGATTGTTTTACATCATAAGTCAATTTAATAAGTTAGCAGTAGCCGTAATATGTACTTTTGTCATAATTTGGTACCCGTTCCTCGGTTCCTGGGAAAGTGTATTCCAAGTTGTACACAGACTCTTTCCTCTCAAGAGAGGAGTGTTTGAGGACAAAGTTTCGAATGTGTGGTGTTTCATAAATGTTTTCATTAAATTAAAATCGCTGTATACAAATGAAATGATGGCAAAAATATGCTTGATTACAACAGCTGCAGCTGTGTTTCCATCCTGTGTAGATTTGTTCTTTAGAATCAACAAAAAGAAGTTTACTTTATCACTTATTAATGTTTCATTAGCATTCTTCCTGTTCTCTTTTCAAGTTCATGAAAAAACTATTTTACTTGTTGCTATACCTGTTGCTTTGCATCTACCTGAAGATCCTTATATGTGTTTCTGGTTCTTGCTTGTTTCTAACTTTAGTATGCTCCCATTGCTACTTAAAGATGGTCTTCTTATACCCTTTATATCGACTACTTTGATCTACATCGCTGTTTTCAACGTGGCTTTGAAGCTGTCTCAACCAGATGCCGGTTTTTTTACATTTTTAAATGCAAGTAGAGTTTACAAAACAATAAAACCCAGTGTGAATGAAAATTCGATGTTAATGAATCTGGTTAGTTTTTACTTTTTCCTATCACTCCTTGGTATGTTCATATTGACATTTTGTACTCTTTTTATTAATCCTCCTCTTAAATATCCCGATATGTTTTCATTGTTGATTTCAGTTTATTCTTGTTCACACTTCATACTGTTCTTTCTTTATTTCAATTATCAACAGTTTTCCATTACTAAATGTTTACCTATTATTCAGAAACATAAAACCAAATAATAAAGCACAAATAGTTTTAGTACATAAAAATATAATAAACTGATCAAAATATAAATGTGTTTTTTATTTCTTTTATAATAATCTTTTAAGTGTATATGTACTTTGTATGCTAAAAATTAATGATTGTGTGTATTAATAGGAATAAGTGCCACGTTAATGTACTTCATCTTAAGGTGGCACTATCAAGTGCAATGTTTCACAAGGTGAGGCATAGGACCAATGATAGGGCAATTCTGTCATTAAGAGGAGCAACCTGAAACTTTTGTTAAAAAATTGCTAAAATAATTTATAGCATTTTTTTTGTTTTTGTGAGGCATTGGATAAAAATGACTAGATCTGAAGAGAATATGGAAAAAATTTTTACTCAAAAGTGGGACATGGACCAAGAATTTTGAAACACTGGTCTAGTGGATGTTTACAGTCGGCTCACTTGTGCTAATACGATATAAATTGTTTGTTTATATCAAGCAAGTATGATCGAGCTCCAGGCAGATCATGTCACTGTGTAACTCATAGCAAATTTAAGATTAAACAAGTCGATCCTTTTGCTCCCGAGTTGGGTGCTCCCACCCCCTACAGCCGCCTCATTAGAGCGGGATCTCCTACGCGCTCTTGTCTTTCTCCCCTCCTCTTCTTGCTGTACACCACCGACATCCCCAAGTAGCTTGAAGAAACGCTCTTCGCCAACGATACCGCTCTGTACTACTCGAGACGCTGTGTACGTCAGATGACGAAACGGCTCCAATCCGCAACCGAAACCCTCGGTGTATGATTCAGGAATTCGAATATCGACATTAATTCCGAAAAGAGCGAAGCCATCCACTTCATTCGCATCACAATTAACGGAAATCTCCGGGACAAATTTCTCTCTTGGACCGACCCGTCCCTTGAAAGGAGTCCTTCAAACACCTCGGGCTCACCGCAGATTTTTTTGAAGAGCAGATTAGTAAAGTAAGGAACAAGGCCGCCTTCATTTCGGGCAAACTTCATCCCTTGTTCTGCAGCTTCTGCAAACTAGCTTTGCGTCAGAAGATGCTTCTATACAAAACCTGCATAATACCTATAATGACTAACGGGTGTTGTGTTCATGCACTCTTCTATGACTAAAATGAAATCGCTAAAAGTCCTTCATAACCTTTTCCCCACAAAGCTACGGATGCGGAAAGGTATCAGAGGAACGTCGATCTGCATGAAGATATCTGACTCCCTTCCATAGCGCAGTTTCTGCAGGATTGCTTTATCTTCTATTTCGTTAAAGCCGTGCACCACTCGAAACCTCTGATCGCTCAAACAGTGGATTATATCTCCGACCCTGATGCCACCGTCCTCAAGTGCAGACCTTGGAACGCGCTTTCCCCCCACGACGCTGACGATCCAAATCGTAGTTTTTTTTAAGGTTTATATCCATGCGATTTGATACATGGCTTAAAGCACGTGATATTAGTTGGTGTTACACTAGCTGCACAAAAATTTAAAAATTCTTTTATTCATGCCGGATTCGAACCCGACACTTTCGAAGTACGAGGCCGGCGTTCAAATCTCTAGGCTACCACGGCTTCTCCAAATCGGAGTTCCCAACGCACTGAACTTTTACCTTACCGCATAGCTCCCGCCACCGCGAGTCGTATTTGGTACTACATAAGTAACTATTAGATTATTTCTCTCCCTTTCTCTTCCCTCTTATATCTCTGTCCATCTCTTCGACCCTCCCCTCATACTTTTTCCTCTCCACTATATTTTTTTTCATATTTCAGCTCGCGGACTCCGTATCCGCGAGCTCTGGGACCGACGAAGTCTTCGCGACCATAATAGTGGCCGAGGGCATCAACTTCACCATAAAAAAAATATCTGAAATCACGATGCATTTTATGATGATTATGTAAAAAAATATATTTATAAGATATTTATATAACACGTTATGAGATTTATAATAACCTTATGTTTCTAGTGGTACTATCTGTACCTGACAGATGTACTGTCCACGTAAATTTATTTTATATACATTGCTATTATTTTCTTCGCTAAAGAAACTTTGAGGTTTCTCACTGACTGCCGAATAAACTAATTCGACTAAAACAGCATTGGTTATGAGTTTATTTCCCTACTGTAGAAGTGACCTCTCACAAAAAGAGTCAAGGCCATTCAATCACCACACTAGCGATGTATTGTTGTGACATGTCTTCAAAAAGAGTTGTTAATAAAATATGGCAGTATCATCACGATTGTTAACTTCAGAGGAAGCTTAAACACAGTAGTGACCAAATTTGAACCTCCTTGAGACGCAAAGCATATAGACTACATTACAAGTAGCTATCTCATCACACATTAAAGTAGTTTTAAAGTAAGTTTCCTTGAATCGCACAGAACAAACAGAAAAAGTTACAGAAATTTCAATTTTGTTTTAAATATCATCAGCTGTGATTTGTAATGAGATGTAATTTTTTTTAATTAAAATATATGTGTTTTTGTCTCTACTCATGAACAGGAAGTGACGGACGAAAGCGACGGCTGCGGCGCAAAATTCTCAGCTGTTATAGTGTCCGACAAATTTCAAGGGAAACCACTGTTAGCGCGTCACAGGTAAAGGATACTATTCCCATATACAGTTTTATCATATAATTATCTCGTATGTATAATTTATCATCATCATCAGCAGATAGACGCCCACTGCTGAACATAGAGCCTCCAAAAATAGTAGTAGAATTTGGGCCACCTCCCATCACGCTGGCAGAATGCGAGTTGTTGGGAGCCAAAGCCTCATTTGTTGATCACCAGGGTAAACCACAAGCAGGTAACGTTGACTAGGATTCCGTTAATGTCCACCCATCCAGTATCAGAGAGTTTGGAGCAAAAAAATCTTCTCTCGAAGTACAATCATGTTTGTGGTCCTAGAACTTCTTATTTTTTATATCTAATATGATAAATTATTTGCTCCTAAAAATTTAGGACATTGTTGTATTTTCGGAACCACACCGAGCCAAGCTAGTGTTACCTCATAGGAAATCAGCGAGGATGTAATTGCAGCGAAAATATAACCACGACAACTGTACTGCCTGGATAGATCGTACCCGACGATCGTTTCCAGCTTTCAATTAATTAATTCTCTTATATTTTAATGTATGTTTAACAATAAATACAAAAAAGCTGGTTATTGTTTAACCTAAATTCAATTAAGAATTGCTTCAATTGTAAGATACTACGGCGAGTATAAAGAATGTGTGCGAATGCGTTGCCAGTTCAGAATATTTTCAACAGTATAGTTTACAATGGGAGTATTCCATCTCAACCACCATTTGTACTATGAACAAGACATTCCGTTCCGCTACATCATGGAGGAACTAATTGTTTAATTAATACAATAAATAAATCAAAATGCTACTGTTACACTGAATGAGCCCAATTAAAATTAATATTCAGTCAATCAATCTTATTATATTGCTCTTAGATAACATGAGAAAGATATTGCCATACGAGTCACTAAGACTTTTTTTACTAAAGAAATCTGTTTAACATAAAAAATAAGGTCACATTCAAATTAAGTTACGTTTTGTATACGCAGCTCTTTGAAATGGTAATTTTGAATTTGAATTCATTTATTATCTATAACATATGATCTTAAGTACAAGATGGCGGTTTGGCATCATCTACAGGGACCGAAACATTAAAAAATAATCAACAATAAACTACAATGGTCTTAATAATTATCTTCAATTGGATTAATGAAAAATTAAACAACATAAAAGGTCATAGATTCGTAAAAATATTGCCAGGAAATAAATTGTAATTAAAAAAAAAACAATTTTATGTTATCAAGTGAAACAAAAGTATATTTCAAAAATAATTAATCGCGTTACGAATACAATCACAACAACTAACAGAGAAGCCAACGGTTACGTAATAAGAAAATAATAATAATTAGCCATTCGTTTCGCAGACTCGTGAACGCAGTACTGCAAGAGGAGTTGAAAACAATACACGCGTTCACTCAAAAAACGTTAACGGTGGAGCAGTGGAACGGGCAGTGATACGAAAAATTTTTTATTTAAATTATTATAAAATCATTATATAGACTGTGGTTTTCTTTAACCCCACCTGTCAAGTGTTGAAAGTGAAAAATGGAGGGAAAACATATAAAAGTTTCGGCGCCGGGGAAAATAATTCTACACGGGGAGCATTCAGTTTTATATGGGAAGAGAGCTTTGGCCGTCAGTTTGGGATTGAGGTCCACAGCGGTGATAGAGGTGAGGAACAGGGTTTTTATTCAACATTCTCAACTGAATATTACGCTTAATAAAACCTACAATTAAACCACCAACAAACGAACATGAATTTGTATATCATAGTAAAGTCTATCATCAATAGATTTCTTATATATAATTATTATTTAATATATTAAATCTAATGATGATATAAAATATTTATAAATAGTAAATAATTATACTATAATTAAATAATTATGTAATTAGTGATACATGAATTAAAACTCTGTGGTGGTATTTTCGACGTAATGATGGTCATGCATGTAGGAGAGATATATGGACCGTTTATTTTGAGAGGTGTAAGTCCATTTTATTTTTTTCGAAAAAATTAAAGGTTGCTATATTTGTTGATTTAAAAATACAGGCAAATCATAAGCAATTTCATTTACCGACCGATTTTAAGTTGTACAAAACATAGGATTTTTTTGAGAAATTAAACACGGACTAGTTATATATAAAAAAATTACATTAAATTAAATATGAATTACGTGATAGCTCATTTTTCTCAAAAATGGACTTACACCACTTTCAAAATAAACTGTACATATTTACGTTGAAATTAAGTGGTCGCAATACTATTCGCAGGCCTAGTAGTAGGTCACCGATACCGAAGACCGTCTAGATAGGTACCACCGCAGATATATATAATTATTTTATAATAGCTAAATATTTATTTAGAATTTAATACAGTACTAAATACATAATGCTACTCAACGTTATCACCATATCTATTCTTTTGTTCCGTATTATTTTATAGACAAACATGGTACGGAATCAGATAATAACAAAAAAATATTTTTAATTATTAAATAGTTAAGTATCGTACTACCTCATTACCATAGTATAACCACCATAACCCATAGTAACTAACACAATGCTATGTATATATATAATGCGATGTATACAAACTATCCTTATTAAAACGACAATGTTCGTCCGTCCGTCTTTCAACAATTTTCAAGCTCGAGAACTACAAGGGGCAGGAGCTGGTGCTGAATTTCATACAGACAGATCTTGCTTAGATAAGATCAGAGTCGTTGAAATTTTGTTGGTATTTGGTCGGGTTGTCGAGTTGTGGATGCACAAAGTTTCAGAATTTTGTATGGTCCACTAGTATTATATTAAACCAAGACAAAAAAACCCTTTCCAATTGAGAAATCTGTTTTTTTTTTTTTTTTTATTTGTTAGAAGATTATTCAAAATATCGTTTCTTAAAGAAATAAATTGTTCTTTTTATATCCCTTAAACAAAAAATTGCTTATACGGTCATAGAGAATACAAAATTATGAATTTTCAGATGTTACCTGAGACCGAAAATCCAAAAATGTGCATAGAGTTTCCAAATGTTGGTATAGAAAGCTCTTTGTCATTAAAACCGATCAAGGAAAAGTTCTTTTCCTCTAATGGAGATGACTCCTGGATGGAGCCTACTAAGATAGAGCACGCCAAACATTTGAGAAAAGTGGACGAGGTACTCCATGAGCTCCGACCGGGATTCGATAAACTCCAGAGTTTTCAGAAGAATTCTCTCAGAGGTCTGCTGTATGCTTACGGTGGTATTGTCGCGAGTTCGGGTTTAGATTTAGCAGACTTTTCGATTAAAACGGTGACTGATCTCACCGTTGGCGCGGGGACGGGGAGTTCGGCTTCGTTTGCGACTTGCCTTTGTGGTGTTATGGTGAAACTACTGAAATTAAAGAAGACGGGACGAATCGAAGATTTTAACGAAGATGAGAAAAGTATAGTCTCCGCGTGGGCGTATAACTTGGAGAAAATTACACACGGCACCCCTTCGGGTAATTAGACTTTTTCATATCATAAGCATATGTCCAAGATTAGACTGTCGCAGGCTGTTGATAATGATGATAAAGCATGCATTAGGAATGATATTTGGCTAGTACTAGCTCTGTTATCCTGTAAGATTTAGGTTGTCGAAGAAGTCGACTAAAAATTACTTCGGATTCGCAGGTCAAAGAAAGTGGAAAAGGAATCGTTTTCCGTCTCTATATCATCCAGATCCTAACAATGTTCGAAGGCGGAAGTTAAAACCACACCCGCTATTGGTAACTTGGAGACGTTGTTTTCATGGTTCTCCTAGTCCACCTGAACGTAAGATTCCGCTGAATATTGAACCTATTGAAACGTGTACACTGTCCATAAAACGATAATATTTATTCTTGAAATCATTCATATTTTTTAATTAAAAAAATATCGGCAGGCATAGACAATACGACCAGCACATACGGATCTCTGGTTGCATTTAAGAAGGAAGAAGAACCTCTTCTATTGCCCAGTCCAGAACTGCGCGTTCTCCTGATCGACTCCAGAGTTCCTCGGGAGACGAGCAAGCTGACGGCAGCCGTGGCAGCGCTGCGATACAAGAATACGGCAGCCGTCGATCATATATTAGATGCAATGGACCAAATCTCCGTTACTGCTGCCGAGGTATGTGCTATTTGTGGAGGACAACGTACGGCGGATTATGCGTCCTTCATTTATCAATGTTGTTCTGATTGTAATCAGTATAAGTCGTATGCCTCTTTGACTGGTGGATAGGTCAGTAAAACTCAACACTCTTAACTCTTGTCTATTTCCCGAATTTAGACAACCAAGACTCCTACAACTCCAACTTCACCTTCACACCTCTTTCAGCGATTTCTTAACATGAGTTATGAAGCTTTCTGCATCATGACAGTCTGAAAAGTTTGCAGTTTTCCGTAGATTCCTTAGGATTCCTGTACTATCATCTTCCTCTCTGTAAGTCTTCTTCTCAGTTTGTGTTGTGTAGGAGTGTTGTGTCTTTTTTCTATGCGTCAAAACATTTTCTTAAAAAAAAATAATCAAATTGAAATATTCTAAAATTTTCTCAGCTGCTGAAACAGTTGTCAGAGATAAGAAGCGAAGATAAAGTCAGCACTATATATGAGCTTTTGCAAGTAAGTAATTATTTACTATGGAATTAGGCGATATTATCACGTGATAATAAGTGATTACCGTCGTTTCACGACTTCTTAATCAAGTTCAGTAAGTTTTTGTGTTCATAACATCACCAAATCCTTGGGTAAGGCGTATTTCCACTGAGGGACATCTACCAACTAATGGTTAACCTTTTGTAGGAGGAATGTTCAAGTATTAAATATATCATATTTCTTTTAAATCCCCTAATTATATTTAGGTAGTAGTTTTACTACGTACTGTTTTAATACTGATACACGATAATAATTGAATACATTTACTTTACGATAGTTCTTTCTTAGACGATCTTCCACAAAAGAATTAAGAAGAAAAACCAAAATAAATTGTATTTCTTCATTTTGTTATAAAATGAATTTTTTAGGAACTATGGAATATGAATCATTGCCTGCTTGCGTCTCTGGGAGTATCACATCCAGTGCTGGAGAAAATACGTTCCGCGGCTATGAGCCACGGGCTGGCATGCAAGTTGACTGGTGCCGGCGGAGGAGGGTAGGTAGCAATTCTAATGAATGAGCGACTCGTTTGTTCCGGACTTATGAACTTAACATCTATGGTCACTAAGCAAAGAATCAAATGAATGTTGACAATCGCACCAGTAGCGCCATCTGCAAAGTTAATTGGTACTAAAGTGTTGTCAATTACGCCCTCTGTGAAGCTAATAGGAACTAAATGGCTTGAAGTAAGCAACCAATCAACGGGCAATGACTATTAACCAATCAGAATGAGACTAGTTCCCGTCGAAACGGGATATAGAAGGAGACAACAAATGCGACTGAGTATTCGTTCTTCTTTGAATCTCCTGAAGTGAATATCGTACTGTTCAGTTAATAGTTGCAAGTTTACATTTGTTCAATACAATGAGTGTAAATGAAGTAAATACAACAAATGCAAAAAATTTAATAAAAAACTGCTAATGACCATGGAATTGGACCAGATTCCTCCGTGTTACAAACCATTACAAAATGCTGCAATGCTTACCATTGCAAAATGGAACCAGATAAAAGTTACTAATGGTTTAATAACAGAATTTTTACTAGTTCTCTTCTCAATTTTAAATGATCCTTCAATTTCTTTCCATCTAAAAGAAAATTTTCAATTTCTTTCTTCAATCCATGATAGGAAACTCCGTTCAACTACTAATTTAACAATTAGTGTTCCTCAAAATTTCACTGGCTTTGTCAGTAACTCATTTACTGTTCAAGCAGCACGACCCTGAAACTCTTCCCCTGATATTAGAAGAACTTCAAACAAAGAAGTTTTCAGGAGACTGATGAAAAGGAACTATTTGGAATCACGAGATTAGGTTGTCTTATGTGTTTTTACGATTTATGTATATAGTAATTATTTATGTATTTTGTTACATTTGTAAATAATGATTTACTTATTTATATTTATGTATAGAAAGCTATGTATATGTAAGTATCATATGGACCGTTTATTTTGAAAGTGGTGTAAGTCCATTTTCTTCTGTTTCGAGAAAATTAAAGGTTACTATATTTGTTGATTTAAAAATACAGGCAAATCATATGCCATTTTCATTTACCGACCGATTTTAAGTTGTACAAAACGAGGGATTTTTTTGAGAAATTAAACACGGACTAGTTACGTATAAAACTTTTACATTAAATTGAGCATGATTTCATAAAAGCTCATTTTTCTCAAAAATGGACTTACACTCTTTTAAAATAATCGGTCCATATAATGACTATTATTATTACTTTAAATATAACTTTCATACTTCACTTACCACAGCATTTCCCTCCTCTTAGGTTAACTGGTAGAGAATGCCCATAGGTATTAAGTGCGCTTAATGGACCCTAATTTTAGGTGTTGCAATGAAGTTTTTTAAAAAAAAAATTGTCTCCTTCCAGTAACGCTATAATACTCATCACACCGACAACAGACGAGGATACGATCACCGCTTTGAAAGCTCAACTCCTCGAGAACGGGTTCGGCGTGACCGACACCATGGTCGGTGGCACCGGTATCGCAGTCCACCACTGACGCCTACATTGTACAAATGGAGGATGAGGAGAAGGATCGAATTGGTCTTAGTTTGGTAAGTGAGAGCAACTTAAAAATACGTATTTTAAAAAAAGGTGGATAGCGAGGCATACCAACAATGTCATCACCATCGCAAGCTATTATTCAATAACGTACTTTTATGTTTTTCTTAGATAGTCACTTGATCCAGGGTCACCTAAAAATACGTATTTGGTAAATCTGTGGATAATAGGTATCGTGTAATAATATACATATGAATAATCAATAATAGTCAAAAGAAAACCTTAAAAAACTTTCCTCGCTTTGAACATGTAATTTGGGGGAAGTATATCATAGTAATCTTCTTAATATTCCCACTAGTGGGATTTTGTACTTCTGAGTAATAAGAGTGAAGACCATTTATCCACCGCACAATCCAAATTTACAGCATGCGATTTCTCTTCCTCACTGAAGCAATCCTCACCTTATTCTTACTGCTTCTTGTCCTAATAAAATAGCTCTATTACATGAATTTCATATATTTATTGAAAAAAATTCTCGAATTCCATTAAAGTATTAATACGTATTATTTTTTCATTACTATTATTAAATGAATTTTGTAGGTTATTTTTTTACTATTATTTAACAATAACCGGTGTAAAGCGTAATAGATATAAAGCAATTGTTAAATAACCAAAATGTTGTTTCCTTTTCCTAAAATAATTAGCAAATTATTTGAAAAGGCTTGTAATATAAAAGTACGTATTTCATTAAAGTATTAATACCTAACATTTTTTCATTAGTATTGTTAGTTAGTATTTTATTTATTATTTTTGTTTAACAATAAACGGTGTAAAGCTGCAAAGGAAATAAAGCCATTGTTATATGACAGACATGATTTGTTTATTTTTTTACCAAATTACTTGAAAACTTATATAACAAACATCCCATTTAATTTTCAATTTTCTGATGCCAGGGGCCAACTTTTACAAAAAGCCAGTAATGATTATGATTGCTACAGTCATGATCAATCATGGTTTGTCGGCTTCTTTATCACGTTTACCTTCACCAGTTATTTCATCAAAAGTTCTCGATAAGTTTTTGTTTTTTTTTAAAAATACGCTCTCGATGATTCATTTCTTTCTTTCCATTACTAATGGTAGGTCTATGGTAACATAAAACGTTTAGGTACCGCCATAGCTCCTATTGCAACCGACAAATAATACTGTGCGAACATTACTATATTCCGGGATGAAGGGTGCTGTAGCTAGTAAAATTACTGGAGTTAGGAGATTTAATACATATCACAAGGCGATCAGTGCAATATGCTAATATATACTATCTTAAATAGCGCCTCGTTGTTATGGGTAAGGGTATCACTTACCATTACTTCAATGTCTTGCTCGCCTCGTGGCTTAGTCAATTAAAAAACAATTAATTTATCAGGTAACCTTCATTTCACATATAAAGGGGATAACCTTTTCTAACAATACTTCATAGATAAGAACTAAAACAAATATATTAATTACAATTATTTATTTTGTAATCATCGTATATCATTATTATTAATTTAGAATTTAAGTAAATTATGTTTTCTAAATAATAGAAAGAACGCACATAAATCAATTTAATACTGTTATAAAAAAAAAAATAGCTACTCTTACACCGAATCACAATTTTAATAAAGCATCTTTTAAATGAAAATTAGCAATACTTAAATATTTATACAGAACTGTGAATCGGGCTGAAGGCACTTCTGCTCCCACTCTTCACATAAACCAGTAAAAAAAACTGGAGCGTTAATTCGAGCTCGTAGAATTTATAAATAATATACTAATAATAAATTTGGATTAAAAATACTACATATAAAACCTTGATTAAAGTATATATATACAAAGGAACCTTCAACAATAGACACAATAAAACAAAAAATTATAGAAATTTAAAACAAGTTATTTTAAAATTAAGACATGATTTTCTTAAACACAATTCATTGATTTCTACAATCAATATTCAACGAAAAAAAAAAGGACAACAGTAAAAAATTGTTTTCTTTATTTATCTATTTATATTTTTAATTAGATTTTCTGTTTTGTAATAAATACAAAAAATGAAAATTGTACTAAAATGAATATTAATAAACGCAATAAACAAAGTTCAAGTAACATTGTATTGAATTTTGAAATATTTATTTAGAAACTCTATATCCTTAAAATCTTGAGGAAGAATTGTTTGGAGTTGTGGCAGTGAAAGTTCTAACCGCTCTAAAAATCTACTGTGGTTCTGTCAGTAAATTTAAACAATTTTTTTTAAGGAAGCACGCTATTAAATCTACCAAATTATTGCCCCGAATTAAAAAAACTAATTTTTTAAATATTTTCATTCATTAATTTCTTTTAGCCATTAACAACTATTTAATTTTTTTCGTTATGATTTAGCAAATCCATTACATAAGCGTAAGCACCATTCATCTAGTCCTAATTGTTAATATCTAATAAAAAGATGCATTTTATCACCTAATTTTTTTTATATTCGTTACAATGATATTTGTTTATGGCAATATATAAAAAGGAATGTGCCGTTAATTAGAATGTGTACAATAGATGTTTATGTATAAAACCGTTTTAAATTAATTATATGGAAAAAAATGAGTAAACAATTTAAAAAAATATATCAAACTATAACCTATTTTAAAAAGGATTTCAAATGATTCTTAAATATCATATGTACTATAATCTATTAAAAATTACACTAACGTAGATTATTTGAAAAAAAAAAATAAAATATTTACTGCCATAGAATTAATTAATAAAATAACTGAAAAACAACTAGTAACAGATACTAAATTATAAACAAATTGTTACAAAAAGTATTCTTTTAATATTAAAAACATAAAATAACCTGTATACATAATATTGCAAAATATTTAAGTAAACAGTTTTAAACCCATTTCTGTTAAGTATGAAATGACTTATTAGATAAGTGGCACATACATGTTATGAATGTGATACATTATAGTAGTTCAAAAAAGAAAGATATTTACGAATAAATAGATTGGTATGGTATAACGTTTATGTACATTTAATATTAATTAATCTTTGTTATAATTTTTAATCTAATATCATTGAATATCTTAATCGAGAACTCTGCATGCGACTAAATAAGGTGACAGTCTAAATATATATATCTACGTTAACCATAGAGTACATACTGTTCGTTTATGCCCACATACCTCTTTAACGCTCTTTTCGTACTCTACCCTTTTAAACCGGAAGTCGGTAATTTCTAACCTAACTTCTAAACAGCCTATCTCTTGACCAAAGTTTAGCATTAGTCCCGTCACAAGTTTTATTTCTAAACGGTACATTAATTATTGTAAAACAAAAATGTTTCCATGGAATCCATCAAAAGGAAAATTTGATGTACTTCCGGCGGGACATAAGCAGCTCTACGCGAACTTCACGTAGAACAGAAAGCGCTAGTTTTTATTTTACTGTTTATCCACTTGTATACTTTAATATATTAGTTAATATAATCATAGCTAAATCTACCTGTTTAAATATTAAGAGATAACAAAATTTTCCGGAAGTCAAATTTATTTATGTTTAAGAAAAGTCAAGAGGCAACTTTCACCGTTTTAGTAACTGCCATTCCGGAGTTGCAAATCAATATTGAACAAATACAAGTTTTTAATATCATTCTGAGTATCTATAATTATATATATATATAATCTATAAATTAGGCTATATGTCTAAGATAATTTTGTTCAATGCCCTAATATCCAGCTTTTTAATTATACAATTATTACCTGTACATAATATCCGCTTTACTTATACTTGTTATAAGTTTACTTGTTCCAATTAATGACAGAAATAATAATGTCCAAATTAATTAGTTCCTAATATATACAGAGTTGACAATATTCTTATGTTCAAATATGAGATATAACAACAAAATGTTGATGCCAAGAAATAGTTGCCATGTAAAAAAAAAATGAAGTCGATAAAAAATCTCATTGTCGTACTTTGGTTATGATATCCTTAAAAAAACATAATCTCAGTTGATCGTTTTCTAAAAAAGAAATAAACAAAAATAAATAATTTCTTTCTTAACTTAGTGATAAATTAAATTGGTCAAGCTTTGCTTACATACTTTTCTATCACAGATGTTACTATGTAAGTTTAATACCTCTAAAGCCTTAGTTAAGCGTTTGTTTTAGTTCTTATTTTAGATTTAAATTTTTAACCTTTGAAGAATTCTTTCGTACCTTTTATTATCTACGTGTTACATAGTTATTTATTAGAGATATCTCTAAGCGAAGTAGATAAACAATCATGCCGACATGCCTGCACTGAACTTTACAATTCATAGACAATAATATTTTCATTTCATGTAGCAACACTACAAGACATGGCCTTTTCTATACAAAGACACTACAATTAGTTAACTCTGATATAATTGAGAAAGAGGTCGTTAATGGTGAAGCCACCGAAAACACTCTGGCTCTAATGTTGATACCAGGTGGTATCATAATCAAACATGAATATATTTTATTTAAAGAAAAGGGGTATCTATTTATATAGTTGATTTACAAATTAATATTCGAAGTACATTTTTCTGCGCTATTATAAATTACTACTTATGAAGATAAACTGACGTTATGTTTATGAAAAGGGAGTACTTTATGTTATAACACTTCCTTCAGCACTTTTCAATGTAGCGAATAACTACGCACTTTGCACGAAAGGCAACAATGGCGCGAAACTAACAACTTTTCAATGCTTATATCGATAACAACAATTTTTATTGTACCACATTAGACAACTGTGTTGCCAGTTCGAGAAAACACGATTGGAACCCAACACATAGAACCACTTCCGCTCCTGCGAAGTTCCGTTCAACGAAACTTATTTATGAGATCACACAACCAACGCGTTATATTTTATCATAACGCTTTCAAAGCGTCCCACAGGACGACGAGGCGGTTGTGAAGGGCGAGCAGTATCATGTCCTACAACTGGTAACCGGTTCGAATCTGATGGTTGCTCTCGGCGTCAGGCTGCTGGATTAGTGGCGGAGCGAGTGGGTCCTCACTAGAGGTCACCGTGGTCGATGGGGGCAGGTCTGAAAGTAAATAATAAAAAATAGTTTCGTACAGATTAAGCGATGTTATAAATTTATTTATTTAAAAAACTATTTTTGCACAAATAGAGGTATAAAAAAGCGGACTTAATGCCAAAACGTATCCTCTCCCAGTGTACAATAGGATTGAGCATTGAACTTGCATTGGTGCAGCAGCGCGTTAAAAACGAACATAAAAGAACATAAAAATAACAAAATAAAAATTAGAATAAAAAATTTTATTTTTAAATAAAGTTACGGTATTTTTTCTTTTTGTTTTATAAAAATATCATTACATACTTATAAATCTATAAAGACTGGTACATTTGAAGGAACACATATTTTAGAACTAGTGGTCGTGCAAACCATTATCCCAATGCAAGAAACATTGTAAAGAGTACTTGTCCAGAATATTCTGGCTATCATATCTTGACATTCGGAACACAGCATTGTTTATACAATAATAGGCCTGCACCAATGAATTTTTCAATTTTTTTTTTTTTTTTTTTTTTTTTTTTTTTTTGGTGTTTTTTTCAGGGGAATTTTGGGGGGGCCGTTTTTTGGTTTTAATATAATTTTTTTTTTTTTAATTTTTTTTAAAAAATAAAAAAA
>DWLS01001282.1:0-22683 GCA_018246255.1 Pachliopta kotzebuea | reverse complement strand
GTATTACAATGATGTATGGAGCAACGTCACGGTAAAACTTTTTAAAGGGCAATAAAATGTTAACGTACGGCGATGAAATGTTAAATGTTTGGCGGCGGAGCGTTATCGATTTTAGTGGGCGGGCGGCGGAAAGGCGACACGGCGTGGCGACAGTGCGGGCGCCCGGAGCGACTGCGCCCACCGCGCTCACCCGCCGCCAGCGCTCCACCGACCACTCAAGACACACTCATCCCCGCACCGCCGCACACTCTCACCAAGAACCGTACACCCACGCGCACGACAACACATTACTAAAAATTTGAAAATAACAAAAGTATATGGTTCAAAAACCTTTAAAAAAATAAAATCAAAGGGAATGTATGTAATTCAAATATACGGCGATGAGAATCTCAGTCACGATGCCTGCAATGAAAAAAGTTGGAAAACTGAAAAATGATGAAAGATATGAAAGAAATAATAAATGAAAGAGGAAAGATGAAATATAGGTAAAATAGAAAAAAAAATTAAAGAATCTGAAGAAGACAGGATCCCTATTCGTCAATACGGGGGACCGAAACAAAAAAAATTACATATTTCACTATCTGGTCCGTACTAACAGTGATACGTATAAACAATCTAATAACTACAATTTTGTTTAAACGAATTATTTATATATAATCTTTTTCTATATCACAAACATCTATACTAATAATTTAAATAATGATAAAAAATACAATCATTAGTAACAATTATTTTATATATTATACAAAGACAATATATTTTATACAAACTATTCTATTTCCCCACCAACCCGCATTGGGCGAGCGTGAGGGGATATATCCCAAATCTCGTCATTATTGGGGGATGCTTATGTCCAGCTGTGGACGTCTAACGGCTAATGATGATGATGAAATATTTATTATATATTTAATATATTAACAACTTTTTTGATTGGTAACGAGCCTGGTCTAGCCGCATTGTTCCACTGACCTAAATCTAACGGAAATTGCGTTTAAACATGAAGCAATTGATGTTTACACTTTTATCAACAAAATAAACTATTTCATATCTGTAACCTTTAATTAAAATAATTTTTAATACAGAAGCATTATTCATAAAATAAACAATTATTTTATTTGTTACAGCCATTAGAAAATTTATTCAATAAACTAATTCAAATACAAGCACTATAGAATAAATGCAACAACATGTTTTTAATTTATTGTTTAATTTTTTTATTTATTTTATTAAAATAATTAATAGCAGATAATATGAGTTGCGATAATAATAAAATAGACATGATATACGGATAAATTAAAAAGCAAGCGTAACAGTATGTAACGCGATGATTTGTACCAACCAACTGTATCCGGACGCATCAACAACAGAGCAATGGCGGTGCACTGTTAAAGTTTTCATCAGCGTTATAAATGAACTTTATTAACACCCGAATACAATACGTCTGTGTAGCTAAATGTTTAGTGTTCATGTAATGCAAACAATTAACCTTTTTATCTGTACGTTAGAATGTAATTTTTTTTAATAGATAAATCGTGGAAAATATCTGATGAACATTCTTACTTTTAACAAATGTTTTGTGCCGGTACTTATTTGTTTAGTTTGGATGGGTTTGTCGCTGGTGAAGTTATTAAGGTAAGATTTAACATTTTAAAGTCATGATATGCTCCAGTTTATTAAGCCTAATTAGAAAAGTAAATTTATTATGAATTAGTTAATTTCTATGTCTTTACTTCCTTATTTTATAGTTATAGTTTATTGATTGGCTTATGACGCACTGCCTGGCTTGATCAAGATGGCAGCGTGTCTATCGCGTTCTATACATTATTCATTAAACCATATTCATGGAATTACTAAATGAACCCCATTGGTTTTATCTGGTTAGTCATTACTACCTAAGGCGAGTAGTAATAATTATAAGTAGTTCATGACATAGTAGTTTTTTTTACTTTATTTTTGTGCATGTGGAACTAGCCTGTAAGGGGTTTTTACACTCATATAAATATATATCATCAGTGCACATGTTATAGGTTTTTTTAAACATAAACAGTTGTTGACTAGTCAAAATAAAAAAAATTAGTCATCTTTCATTTTATCGTCATCATCATCCTGCAATAGTTCGTTTCGTCCGTTGCTATAGTCCTTCAATAAGTGAAATATTGTTCCTATACTGAACGAAAACTTAGATTTTCAATAAACCATAATGTGAACAATAAAAAGTTTATATTTCTTTAAACTATTTTGTTCGGTATAGTTACGCATCTGTACGCGGCGGTAGTTGCTACCATATTTTTATTCTCCTCTCCTCGCATCAGCGGGTAGTGGTGAAATACCCTCGCCAATCAGATGGCCGTATGGGCTGGTGCGGGGGGAGAGGGACGGACAGCGACCGCGCGATGAGTTGGTTGTACGTCGTCATTTCGGAGTGACATCCCGCGGTGGCTAGGTCGAACGCGAATTATCTTACGGAGACACCACGGTCGCCTAGTACCGCAGTTCACGTTGCGAGTCCTATCTGTCCTCCTGTATTTCTGTGCGCCGCTACGGGGAGCGACCTTTTTTTTTTTTGAAAGTGGGGAAATGCGTTATGCATTCAACCCGCCGCCACGGGGAGGCGGCGAGGATATGCGGGACTCACACCCGCTAAAACCCCCCCCTGTGAGCCCTCTTCCGCTCGATGTTGGTGGTGGAGGGCGAGGTAGGGTCGCTTTCGCATTCACTACCCCACCTCAGCGGAAGGCCCGAATACGGGCCGCCAGCACATTGCGAGGGTGGCTCGGCTCACCGGAGCCACCCTCCAGACTCGGTGAGGTCGCGCAGGCCGGCGGAGAGTGCCCCGTCTCCCCACCGGCGACCTGACTACGGTGGCTGCATGAGGCGGGCGTATTGCCGCCTCGGGCGCACCCTTCTCCCTCTGCGGAGCGGAGCCGAGAGCGCATCGCCCTCCCGGGCCCGCTCCGCGGCCTCCTTCTGCGCCATCACCTCTTCGAAGGAGACCACCGTCCTCCACGACCTGGGCAGCGAGAGGTCGCCGCCCGTGAGCGCCGCGAGCACACGCCGCTGCGGCTCCCAGGCGGGACACTCCTCAAGAGTGTGGGACGCCGAGTCTTCTGGCGCCCCGCACTCGTGGCAGGCGGGGGTCAGCTCCTTTCTCGCAATCTGGTGCAGGTACTTTTCGAAACAACCGTGACCGGAAAGTACCTGCACCAGACGGATACGGGGAGCGACCTGCAGCTCTACACGCTGCAGTGGAAGGGCATCGCTCGCGCGCCCATTGTTTGACTTGGACAGACCGACGATTGACCCTTGACCGACTGACTAACAATCTGGAAGACCTGCGAGCGGCGGAGCTGACGGCGAGTGAGGTGAGTACACGTACGCACACGTAAATACCGGTGAACGTTGTGCCGCGGGCTCCCGAACACGTACTTGTTCGGCACATATTTCTATAAAGTGTGTTAATGTTTCGGCTTCTGTTTTTCAGAAAGTATATAATAACATATATATACATTTTCAGACTATTACTATATATATATATATTAACGTATAATAATGATCGCTTGCCAACTTTGACAGATGTACACGTGGTTATAATTAAAGTCTAGGGGCATTGCCAAGGACCCGACCACTGTATTGTAATGCGTATTTTACGTAATTACGCATAACATACATTGAATAAAATTAAATTAACTATTCCTATTGCAAAAGAAAGAAAGAAAAGAGTTACCAATTAAAAAAACTAACTAGATCATAAGTGAAAAGAAGAAGAATATAGAAATATCCATAAGGATATTGTTACTTCTCCCACTTTCGAAGTCCTAGTTTGTTAAAGTAATTTAAATATCGGCGTCAGACTGGTGGTAGGTCTCTTTTGCCGGAGAACATCTAGGAAGGTACCACCATCTCTGCCTTGCCTCAAGAATGCGAACGAGGGCTTACGGGGGGGTTTGGGTTCAGTAGGTGTGAGTCCCACACAGTCCCTTCCGCCACCTCCATGGTGGGAGGGCAGTGCGTAAGTATTTCCCCCCACAAAAAAAAGGTACCACCACCTAACATATGTTTCACCTAATATATGTACATGTGGTAGTTGTCTATTGCGCAGCTTCTTTATGCACACGACAAATAGCAACGTGATGATGGATGCTTTATGCTAGTGAAATTACTGAGGTTTTTTTTTGCGGGACAAAGACAGATTATGTCGAATTAGCACCGACTAAAACCTTCACGATGTCGACCTGGTCGCCTTTTTTTTTACATTACGGTAATTCTTTACATTTTGTTCTTATTTATAATAGTTATACACTTTTTATCTTATTT
The DNA here is from genome assembly GCA_018246255.1 of Pachliopta kotzebuea. Classification (NCBI taxonomy): domain Eukaryota; kingdom Metazoa; phylum Arthropoda; class Insecta; order Lepidoptera; family Papilionidae; genus Pachliopta; species Pachliopta kotzebuea. The sequence continues at coordinate 18,369 of DWLS01001282.1, read as the reverse complement.
CTCTTTATGTACATTCGTCTTCGTCTTTTCCCTTTTCTGTCCTTATTACATTTCTTTCCTGTTTTAATTTGTTTACTTTCCCAGTTTTAATTTTATATTCAAGGACTTGTTTTTTCCTTGCTAAATTGTAAAAATATACGGCGACTCTCATCGTCACTGATCAGAGAGGCGATGCTACCCACGGTAATCAGTTCACCTAGTTCCACCTCGACGTCTGCTCTTCTTCCGCCTAATAAGGGACAGGAAGTTAGGATGTGCACAACGGTCTGGACCACCGCGGGGTCATAAAGGCACGAGAGACTCTCCTTACACTTGAAATGGTGCAAGTATTCCTCCTATGGAGAATCCTCCGTGCCCAGTGAGCATCTGGACCAGACTCGTGTCCAGCTTCAGCCGCCAAAGGACGCGAAACGCTGACACCATGTCCGGGAAAAATACCCGGGTTGTGGACGTCGTCGTTCCTTCCACATACCGCCTATTTCATTCGTCAAGCGTGTTTAGCCTGAGCTACCGCTTTTGGTCGCTTTGTGGTGTGGTCACGGGAACAGAAAGACATCCGCGACCCCACCAGCGCCGGCCGCAAAAGCAGCCCCACCACGGGGGGAGGGAAATCTTCCCCATCCCTCCTGCGGTAGGGCGCGCCGGAAAATACGACGCACCCCCCTCTGGGGCTTTCGTTATATGGGTAACAGACTCTCCCGAGTTCGTCACCCAAAGGCCATAGGAGCCAGCAGAGTAAGCTCTATCGGCTCCCTGCGGCGGATCTGGTGTTTGTCTTCGCCGCCAACTATTATGTGAACTATTATATGAGAGCGGCCGGCGTTACACCGGCACTTCCCCTTGCCTCCCGCAGCTCCCCCGCCACCCTGAGGCGTGCGAGAGACGCAACTCTCAAGCTCAAGCCTGGAGTGGCCACCGTGGCCGGCCCTACTCCTCGGGCCAGCCGTTAGTTTCCTCTTCTCTTCACCGTGGGGGACGACACGTCGGTTACTAGAGCCACTCCGCAGTGACAAGGCGGAAACCAGTTAAGGGAGGAAATTACTGGGGTAACGAGACTAAACACCTTACGTCACAAAACAAGCTAAATGTGGGGTACAGTATATACCATCTTAACCATAGTTATGTTATGGGCAAGCGTATCACTTACCATCAGGTGACCTTGCTCGTCTCGTCAGAAAAAAACCATTAACTGTTGAATGCATTTGCCTGTTCATAGACCTCACGATTGCTACGCTTATATGGCAATGGGCCATTCACCTATGAAAATGTGATGGCGTGGGATGGTGTTACACCACCGCGCGACCGGATTCCGTCCCGTTGTATTAGTAGTTTAAAAAAAATATATAGAGTTTTGGCAGTATGCCTAAACCGTTTCCGTACTTTAAAACTCTCTCAAGATAAAACCAAAGCAGCGGATGCTGTATATTTTTTTTCTTCAAACTAATAATTTACACACCAAATTCTGGATCCGTTCCAAAATATATTTGTTTAATCTGTGAAACATCATATTTCGTTTTTATATTAAACAAACAACCTTTTTTTAAGAGTACCATCACCAGATTTAGAGCCTAATGAAACGTTTATAAGAAAAAATTCTTATAGCCTAGCACTAGTTACTATTTCTACTACTGGGTTTACTGATGAAAAGTTTTTTTTACTATATTCCTTCCCCATCGTGTTGGGGGTAAGTTTCTTCTTGATCTTGATGAATCTTTTGATACGTTCTTCTTTTCTATGTTCTTTTTCCCTAACTTGTTCTTATCTCTTTCACTCTTCTGGTTTTCCTTCTTTTGTATGTCTCTGTTGCTGGAGACCGTCTAGGTATGTACCACCGCAGCCCCTATTTCTACAGGCTGACAGTAACTGTGCAAACTTTACTATGGTCGTCAGGTTTGAAAGGTGCTATGTGTAATTGGCCAGAGTGGTGGGAGATGACTCAAATCCCCCCTCTATTGGGGGAGGCTTGTATTGTAGTGCAATTACTGGGGTAACGAGACTAACACCTCACGTCTTAAGACAAGTGGATTATGGTGCTTTGTCTACCGGCTTAACCAGAGCCATGTTATGGGCAAGTGTATCACTTACAATCAGGTGAATGCCTTACTCGACTCGATGCGTGAAATAAAAAAACAATTAAAATATACTCTCATTCAGGAGGAAAGTTTTACTGAAATGCATTTCTCAAATTGGATTTTTATTCATTGCAGAGCTATATTATATCTGGACATTTACGCCTCGAAGAGTCAGCTATTGCCATAGTTTGAATTTATTGCAGTGATTTCTGGCGAGCTTGCAGTAACCCCGCAATGTTTTAATTAAAACAACTTTGTCTACAGAGTAAGCTATAGGGTACGTTGTAGAGAAAAAAAAAACAATCATAATATGTTGTTATATAAAAACGTACCCTAATTTCTATGAAACCGTAACACACAATCAGCAAGGTTGGAAGGTTTTAAAGAGATTTTAATGATTTAAATAGCACATCTTGTTTAATTCATCATCAGCTGATGGAGACGTCCACTGGACATTGGTCTCTCCCAATAATGGAGGGATTTGAGCCGTAACACACTGGCTCACTACGAGTTGGTGTGAAGCCAGAGTTTTATTTGTTAATTAGCAGGGTAAACCACCAATGAGGTAGGTTGGCTTCGGTCCCGCGAGTTGTGTCGAACTCTCTACATCCCTTTCATCTAGCCAATAGACCTCCACTGCTGGACAAAAGCCTCTTCCGGAAGTGGAGCGATTTGGGCTATTAAAAAAAAATACCATTTTGTCAATATAAATATTGGGTTATCTAAATGTAGGATGTGGTGATAGGTACTTACCTTTATTAGCTGATATATGTTCACTACTCGACATAGGACAATAGTGGGTGGATTTGGGTTGTTTCGCCATGCTGGCTTGCTGGGTTGTTCCATTCAGAGACTTGTTTGTGAGCATATGTGTGCAATGATATGTGAAATTTGCAGTTTATACTACAGGGAACATGATGTTTCCTAATAACGTAGTATTAATAGATGTCAGTCGTTTGATGTAATTAAACAACCATGTACATATGCCAAAGCATAAAAGTTTATTTCGTAGTTTGCGTTAAGTTTACACAATGCTAATAAAACTTCATTAAACAACAATAACTTTGCATTTAAGCCATTTCAAATTGTTTGAACAATGCTAAATTACTCGTTACATCCAACCAATGAGAGTTTATTAAACATTTCGCTGCAGAGCTAATTATAAAAGCTGATAGATTTTTAACCTTATTACATATTCTATATTATTTTTAGTATAATTACCATGTATCATGGTTTATTATTAGTCGGGGAAATATTTGACCAACGCTTTGTTAAAAATGTGTCGCCGTGTTCAACTATTGGCAAACGTGAACAACGACCTTGGTGCAATTTCGTATTTAGACATTATCAATGTCCATCTCCGACGGCGACGAGCGTTGGATACGAAGGTTATTATAGTTTCACAATCGTGTATTTATATATACTAAACATATTTATTACATATAGTAAGAAACAATAATAATTGCAAAGATTCCTCCATCAGATTTTCGCATCCAAAAAAACTACTGTTTTACATATAACTAATCCAAAACGTTGAGTACTATACAAAACATCAAGTATATTTATTACGTATATAAACAAAACTTTGGTCCATATAAACATTAATTAGATTTTTAATATTTTCTCGATTTTTTTAAATAATTTCCAAAACTTTGACTTGCTAATTCAATACAATTAATACTAAAAAAAACCTCTGGAATGCGTTACACATCGGTGATTTCATCACTAACAACAATAATAAATCATTTTTTTTTATTATTATTATTATTCTGTACTGTATGCGGGCAAATTACTGTTTCTTGATAAAATTAATAACTATACTTTTGAAATAACAGACAATGTAACAATTAAATTAATAATTCCTCTATCCCTGAAGCTATTATTTTTTATTATACCTATAAAGTAACGACATAGAATAATAGCATGGGAATAAAATAGTACCGACGTGCTTAACTCACTTTGAACTTTTTTCCAGCTAACCTTTCTGAAAGAGTAAGCTTATATATATAGTCAAATGTACAACAGGAATAAAAAATATGTTTTAAAACAATCACTAATAAAACTAAATAATTTCATCATCATCATTTCATTCGATGGACTTCCACTGCTGGACATAGATCTCTTGTAATGTATCCCACAAAACACGATCCTATGCTGCTTGAATCCAACGACTTCTAGTGACAATATATCTTTTGTCTACCTAGTGGAAGGTCTGCCAACGCTGCGCTTTCAGGGTCGCCACTCTAGCAGTTTGAGTACTCAAAGTCCATCGGCCTGGGAGCCATGTGCCCTGCCCATTGCCACTTAATTCTAACAATCATTAGGGCTATATCGGTGACCTTAGTTCTACTGTAGATCTCCACAATTCTGATTTTATTGATACTCCTAGCATAGCCCTCTCCATCGCTGTCTTTGCCACTCTGAGCTTTCTTATGAGGGCTATAGTTAGCGACGAGCGGCGAGGTTTCGCAGCCGTTGGTCATCGCACTAAATACTACATAACATAATATATATTCTACGTAAATATATAAGTGAATATATAAATATTTATTACGATAATAACGTTATGTATTTATTTTTATTTATCATTTTTTTTACAACTGTGAACATTTAACTGATACTGAATAATTAAATCAAAATATAATAAAATCTGTACTGTTATCGGTAAATTAACGATCTCAATCAAAACCATAATTTGCTGTTAACCTTATTATGGTTGTGAAAATAAACTAACCAACAAAATCAGCGTGCTTTAACACCTGCTAGTTATTAAAGATTCATTGGTTGATAATTGAAGTTAATTTGTGCTTAAATAACTGTAATTTACAACAGGTGTGAATTCATGAAATTAATATTTGTTATGTATACATTATGTATAGTTATATATGAGTATACAAGCAAGATATTGTCTATTATTTATAACACTGTTTATCATCTGTTATCAGCTGTTAAACTACCACTGCTGGACAAGCTGTATTATAATAACATTTATTTAAATATTTTTCAATATATCATTACTATAATATATTATTTCTACTTTCACTACTGTATGTATACAACATACTAGTTTTATTAACACATTTTTAACAATTTAAGTAAATAGCTATTTAGGCAGAGAAGGTAACATGGTAACTTATTGAACGTGAAGCAAAGATTAAGATAATTCGCAAAGTTTATTTCAGTGATTCAGTTTTCGGGGAAACGCCGTTTTCGGAATTCGGCGAACTACCGCAAGATGTACTTTGCGGGCTTCTTTCGTGGAACTGAAATTGAGATATGATTAGATATTACCTGAGCATGTCTACAGTAATATAGATAAATAGATAAAACGCTTATTGTTACTACAAAAACACATAAATACAAACAGACAGACTATATTTCATACACGACAATATTACTTTTTTTACGTTCTTCCAATTTGTACTTTCGTCATGTCTGAGGGTCGTGGTCATCATGTGTGGTGAACCACACGACTACCTTCGCAGTTATAATCAAGTGGTGTTGCCGTTGCCTTCACCATTTTACATACTAGTCCGCCGGCAGGTATGCAGGTTTCATCACGATGTTTGTCTTAACCGTCAAAGCACGTGGTATTAATTGGTGTTATGGGAACTGCACTTAAATTAAAAAACTCATTGGTGCAGGCCGGATCTGAATCCGATACCTTCGAAGTTGAAGGCAGACGTTCAAATCACTAGGTTATCATGACTTTCTCTGTAATACCTTTAAAAACAGTAAGATATGTACTGCTTTGGTACAAAAGGCTGCAACTCAGTGAATTATTCAACTGCTAAAGGAATTTAAATACACGCTTAACTATTACCTTTTTTTCCTTTTGTATTGTAGGGTATTATTTTAATTACAAGGTTTTAAGACTCATCTAGGTGAATTCTTAAAATTAGAAGAAATTTCATATTGTAAATCTGATTCCTTAACAACACTGTTCTCTTTAGTATATCAATATATGAGATCACTGGTAGGTCTCTTTCCGGAGACCGCTTACAACCGATATATTTGCAAATATTACTGTGTTCTGGTTTGAACGGTGCTTTATGATAGTGAAATTACTGAGATAACGAGACCTAACATCTTAGGTTGTAATGCGACGTGCGCGATATAGTGATGTGTATATCATCTTAACCAGCGTCAAGTTATTGGCAAACGTACCACGACTGAACGTTTTGCTCGTCTCCTTGCTCTCAACTGACGTAGAAGTGTTCCCGTTTCTGAAATACGATTGCAGGCAACAGGCAACTCAAACCGTTTAATTTCAACGGAAGTTGTTGGAATTCCCTATATTGAACCAACAACGGGATGTTTGCCGTTGGATATTTTACATCGCGGGCCAATTGGACCTGAACGATCGGAACTTGGTGAAGCTAAATTTGCATTTGCGTATATCGTTAGTCATCGTCGATAATTTTATTAATAGACAACTGGTTACGTCATGGTGACCAATGGAAGTGAAACGCGCTGTGAAGGTAACCTCAAATCTGGTGCCGTTTCTCTGTTGTATATGTTAATCAAATTGAAAGGGAACTCACATATATATATATCTTAACGCTTGATCATGGTTGGAATTTTTTTATTAGACATGACGAGCATGGCGTTCACCTGTGATAGTGGCACTTCTAAAGATGGCACGTTGCGTACGTCGCCATGAGACATGTTAAATCTCGTTACCCCAGTAATTACACTAGTTTTTTTTTATTTTTGTTTTTAAAATCGTTTCCCTTCGTGTTGTGGGTAAGGATCTGTTTGCTTTCTTTACTGTACTTCCTTCCTCTGTACTCTCTATTTCTTTTCCCTACTTTTCTCACTTTCAAGCTTTCTATTTTTCTTTCACGTTTGTTTCTACATGTATCTTTTTCCTCCTTTGTGCATCGCCCTTCATTCTGTGTTTGCCGCCTACTTATATTTTCCTCTATAACCTTCTCTACTACCAACTTGCGATATTTAATCAATATACGGTGACTTTCGTCTTCACTTATTACAGAGGCGATGCTACCGACATTAATCTTTTTTCCCAAATCTATCTGAAAATTCGTCGTCTTCCTTCCGTATAAGGAACATGAGGTGACAATGTGCACTACGGTCTGGTCCACCCCCGGATCACAGAGGCACGATGGATTCACCTTAAGCTTGAATAAATGTAAGTTCTCGTAAAATCCCTTGTTCCCCAATTTACTACTTCCACCAAATTACTAATAATACATAAATGAATAATAAAATGCTGCAGGCGACTATTGGCTAGGGTAATTGCTTACTATTAGGTAGGCCGTATTCTTGTTTGTTACCTTAGAGGTATATAATAAAAAATCACTACATTGTGCGTATCAGTGAAAGAATGGTTTGCACCAATTACCTGGAGTCCCGTATGCAACATGTTGGCAATCGTCTCCACGTTCAAGGTGGAGTCCTTACCGGATATCTTCTTTATAGCCGAGGATACGATGCAAATGTCACCACGCAACTCTCGGACTAATGCCGTTATCTTCTGAGCATTGCTCAGCACCTCGACGCTCTGCGTGTACGGGTTGTACCTTACACCAAACGGACGCTGGATACTGTCAGCAAACGTCCTGAAATAATACATAGACTAGAATTGCTAAAGATCACAGTGAAAATACCATAAACATCTAATTTTTTTTATTTTTTTTTATGCTATTTTAAGGTAATGCTATTCTGTAATATAGAGAAAAAATATGTGAATCAAGTAGCTAGAGAAGAGAGTTGGGGGTATGCACCAGATTCTTCAGAGTAAATTAAAGCTATAGATTACTGGAGGTACGTCTCTTTACTGGTAGTAGGTTTCTTTACTAATGGTAGGTATCTCTTGCCGGAAACCGTCTATGTAGATACCGCTGCAGTTTCTGTTGCAGCCGGCAGTCAACAATGTGCAAAGATTATTGTATTCCGGTTTAAAAGGTACTGGAAATGAATGAAATTACTGGGGTAACGAGATTTAACACCTTATATCCCATGGCGTGGAGCGTAATCTGGTGCTGTGTATACCGCCTTAATAAGCGCCGCGTTGTTTTGGGCAAGCGTATTACTTTAGACAAGTATGACTTTGGTCATCTTAGATCAGTAATTGTACACTAGCATACAGCACTCTTCAAACCGGAACACAGTATTTTTCGCACATTACTGTTTGTCAGCTGCAACAAGAACTGCGGTACCTACCTAGACTGTTTCCGGCAACAGAGATCTACCTTTAGTAATCCTACCACCAGTTTACCTTTATGTTAAAGATGAGATATTTATTCTGTATGATGATATTGAAACCCAAATTTTTTAATACCACTGAATTGGCAAACATACGGCCTGCGTGATGGTAAACAGTTACCGTAGCTTATAGACGGCTGCAGCACTACATTCTATTAATCAATTTCATTAGCATACAGTACCCTTCAAACCGGAACACAGTATTTTTTAATAATATTAAAAAAAATATTTACCTCATCTTCTCTTTCGCCTCTTCAAAGGAGTCGGTGTAATAATACGCGTTCTGGTACGATGTGATGATGCATTCTTCGTTCACCGTTTCCTCCGGGTCGAAGCGCTTGATCTTCTCGGGGCTAGTCAGGGCATGTTGGAGCTCGGCAACTGATGATAACAAACCGGCTCCGTACACGCGGAAAGTACCGTTGGGCTGACGGCAAAGACCGAATTCCACGGTGAAGAAGTAAAGCTGTAAAGATGTTAAGGAGCGTTACAATGTGAGATCTTAACCAACTGGACAGTAAGGAGGTTCTTAGTTGAAAATTGATTTTACCTGAAAAAATTTATAATAATTCCTTATAAAAAAAATATTGATCTAATGTGAGTCTATATGCTAGTGAAATTACTGGGGTAACCAGACTTAACTCACATTTCAAAGCGACGAGCGCAATGAACGATAGTAAAACTTAGATTGTAAATGTTTTACTTTGTATTCCTATTTATTTATTTATTTCCTTCAGTATGTACTAAATCTTCAAATAAACGGTATCTTTCTTTTTTTCAATGTGGAACTGTGTATACCAGCGCCACATTATGGTCCAGCGTATCATTTACCATCAGGTGAAACGTTTTGCTCGTCTCGTAGTCTCATCAAATGAAAAATAAAAATAAAAAAAAACCTTTGAATTTGTTATGAATTGCAAAATTTTTTTTAAATTAAACGAGCTGACGAAACCACCAAGGCGTTCATCTGATGGTAAGTGATACGCTTGCCCATAACATAGCGCTGGTTAAGATGAAATATACAGCACCACATTGCGCTCGTCGCCTTGAGACGTGTTAAGTCTCGTTACTCTAGTAATTTCACAATCATTCAGCACCCTTCAATCCGGAACACAGAAACGTTTATATAGTATTATTCGGCGGTAGAAAGAGATGATAGAGCTGCGGTGGTACTTACTTAGACGGTCTGTAATAATAGAGATCTACGCAGTTTTTAATACTAATACTCGATATTTTAATTAACAGGTAAGTATTAAAAAAAGCAAATAAGGAGGTAAAGAGAAAGAAATAGTGATAAGATAGTGATATAAATATATAGTATATAGATAGTGATAGAAAGAATGTTAAAAAAAGAATGAACGACCGATAAAATGAAGAAAATGGAATGATATAAAGAAGAGGCAAAAAAGAATCTAAATTATGTAAAAGTGCCTTGTCCCACACTAGCCAAGATAAAGTGTTTAGATTAAAAAAAAAATTAAACACTTAACTATCCTTCAAATAAAAGCTTACTGATACGGAGTACAGTTATTTATTGTGGCGTTTTTATTAGGATTCCTTCTTTTTTTCGCAACGAAACACAGCTGAACATCAATCAGCATTTTAAAAGCTGCGCACGACCGCCTTGATGGATAGCGTAAACGTATCGGTACGTTAATCAATAACAGTTTACACTGAGACCGGTTATTTCTCAATGTTCGAGATAGAAATACGGTCCAGCCTTGGGATGCTGAGGTTAGTCCATGTATCATTACTCCGTAACTCATTGGCTTGTGTTATAGAACTCGGTGATACTTGATACAGCATCAAACATCTGTCGGATGTTAACGTTGAGATGTTTATCGTACACACGGGAATGATCCAAATGTTTTTTTTAATGATTAGTCATTCAAATTTAAGAACTATTATACTTAGCCTTATGTTTTCTTATTTGTTTGTTCATGCTCTGATTCCTTGGACTGTAATAAGAGTTCTGATTTGCTTTTATAACGTTTTATGACTGTCGTTATGAAACATGTATTTAACTTCTATGACTTAAAAAAATATTGTCATATTCATTTTAACAGTGGACACAGTGTAATAATATCATACATATACATATAATACAAATATTTGCCCATGTATATATATATGTGGTATGCAAGATCCTATACGACACTCATGGGACTCAAGCCAACCTCGGTTGCTCGTGGTGCACGCTGCATTGGGCCAGCGTGGTGCTAGACTGCCCAAATCCTCCCATTATTAAAAGAGACAAGAAACCACCACGAGTCCCAATAAATATTTGTTGTTACTTCTACTACTACTTCTATACATTTAAAAAGCACTTCTTTGTTATTTTTCTTAGATTCTCTTTTAGTCTTATTGTCCAGTCTTATATATCTATTCATTTCCTTAAATATTTTGTAAAAAATATAAAAATAGGATAATATTTTCTTCGAAATAACGGTCAGTATTTGTTTGAGTTTATATAAACTGAACTATTTAGAATTATTGGATAACATGTGAATCTACCAGAAAAAAATAACTGGTGTAGTAAGCAGCGCCGTTAGTAAACTGTTTTGTCATATATATATAGATATTTAATAGAACACAAATATACAAATATACCTTAATAAACGAGTCTCTTGTTTTCAATCAAATTTGTATAGTAAACGTATTACCGTGGCCAATTTATCAATGTCTTCATCGGAAGCTCCAAGCGACGCCAGGCCCAGCTCTTGGGAGAATTGTGCGAAACTCGGATTAGCCAACAGGGGCATGTGGCCAAGGAGCTCATGGCAGCAGTCACTGTAAAAACAGACGAAAGTAAAGTCAATTTCAACAGAAGAACGAGAAAGTTAGGGGACATAATACTTTTATATGGTATTAGTAAGGATGCGGTGATGAGAGAAGCGAATTATTTTTGGTCATTAAATAGTAAATATATATACATATACATTTATATATATACATGTACTGATAAGATATATATCTATGTATATGTATATATCTGCATTTATTTATTTATACACATAGAAGTAGATTTCTGTTGCATAAGACCCTTTAGGTAGGTACCACCGCAGCCAAATAATAATATGCAAACATTATTATGTTCCGGTTTTAAAGGTGCTGTATACTAGTGAAATTACTGCGGTAACGTGATTTCACAACTAACGTCTCATGGCGACTATCAAATGCGGTGCTGTGTATAGCATTTTAAGCGATATACAGTAAAACCTGTTTTTGTGCGGTAGATAGGGACCGCAGAAAAAAACCGCACAAAAAAAATTCAAAACTTCATAAATAGCTATAAGTGATAATTTTTCACAACATATTAAAGAAAAATTTTTTATGCGGTAGAGAGGGACCGCATAAAAAAAGTCTCACTTAGAAAATATGTCAAAGCTTCACGAAATAGCAAGAAACTGCTTTCCAAACAAAATAAATAATTAAATTACACATTGAAACATTAAAAAAAAATTTAATTTCTAATTTTAAACAAGGAGAAATTTTCAAAATGTACATAAGCCATAATGTTAAGTCCGCCTGTACACTAGGTGTAAGAAGGAATAAATAATAATTCAATACTACTCGTCGTAGTTCAAAACGCGCATATTTTTGCGATGAACGGGTTCGTAATCGCTTTCGTCACTTGAAGATACTACAGTTGATTTATTTTTTGTTAACATGTAGTCGGTGATAAGTTTTTGCGACGACGGTCGTTTGGTCAGCTGTTTGTAAACGTCGCGATAGCTAGATATACACAATCGAAGCTCTTTTTGGAGTTTCAAACTTCTTTGATAATTGTTATCTATTTTAAGAAAATGCTAAGTTATTAGATGGCGCAGTATGTATTGAAATTGGCTGATGCAATATATGCATAAGAACATTGAGCATGCCTAAAGAAATAGGCTGATGCAATTGGTATGAAAATGGCTGTTGCAATGTGTACATACAGACTGATAGCAAAAAAAGTGATGCCAACACAGTTCAGATTGACCTAACCTCTCGGCGAAATTCAATGTGTCGATATTCATATACCGCAAAAAAGACCATATAAAAACAGGTTTGACTGTATTTATTTTATATGCACAGTAGTTTATATGTACAGTAAGATTCCTAAATAATTTAAATTTTTAATTACCAAGAAAATACCTTTTTTTACTTGACTATCTTCACTCTCATGGTTGACTATAGAATTTAAGTGTTTCAGTATTTTGAAGTTTTTAATTTAAACGAGTTAGAGTTTAGTACAAAAAAAACAAATTTAAATATTTGTTTACCATATATTTATTATTATAATTTTTCTGTACATTTTATAAATAAGACATAACATATTATTTTATAAAAATAGCACCATTTGGATAGCTCTTGCATCTAAGAATAAAAATATATAAAGAATTAGCTGATGTAATTTAGAAAAACCTAACAAAAATGTACATTTCAATAAAGAGATTCGACAAAAAAGTTTGCCGGTGTCCATAGCAGTAGACAGTCTAGATTTTAGTTATAAACACAGTACTTATTTTCTATGCAAACATTATTTTATTCTGGTTTGTATGGTGTTGCGAAATTACTAGGATAATAAGACATGAGATTTTAAGCACAATGTGTTACAGTGTTTATCGTCTTAATTATCACCATCATTATAAGTAGGCAGTACATAATTATAAGTAAATAAAATATTTATTATCTGAAATATTAGGCAACACACATTAACACATAAAATAAAAATTTTCTTTCTTCATATAATTATTATTTACAATTATATCTAAAATTACTTTATCATACATGTATATAATTCGGAAAAAAATAAGTTTTAAAAAATTATATGTAACCATAAACAACTCGTTAATATTGGTAAAATAGTATATCTAAATAAATATGTACATTTTTTATGACTATAAACTAAACAGAATTATTTATGCAGTGTGATAAGAAAATAGTTGTGACTAGCAGTACTTTCTTATTTTTTAATGATGTTTGTCGCTCACTTGTAATACTTATTATCGTATTCCAAATCAAAAACAGAGAAACAAGTTGTCATTGACTGTACACACATTGTTTAAAAGGGTTATATAAAAAGAATTTTATTTATTGTTTTAAAATTTTCTGTATATACTAGCAAGCATCATTATTATATACATATACTAGCAAGCATAATTGCTATCAATATATCTATAAGTCATTTTACATTTCGAAAGTCCAGCCTTTCTTTAATGAAAATTTACATTAATTATTAGAACATATTTTTAAAACCCAACTTGTGAACTTTAACTTTTTAAGTTTGAGTGGGTTCGTCTATGGTAATCGTTGTTTTATTTATGCAATCTCAGTATATCTGTAGTATTATTATTATATACGTCAATATAGAGACTTTCTTAACTTTCACTTATATTAGAAAATTGGCCCATTTTTTATTTGCATCAAAAATATGTTTTGTTCCTCTTACAATATAGCACCTTCGTGTAGAATATATTTTTTAATCTATTGCTAATAAAATTTAAATTGTGATAACAGTGAGGAATTTACCTAAATGTGTAAAATTAACTAGATAGTTTAATGTATCATCAAAAATAATAAACATTTGAGTTTTGTCATGTCTGGTGGTTGAATTTGTCACACCTGACGCCACTGTGATGGTGTTCGTAACAGGGTGGGCGATGACGCCTGCGGTGTCGCCGCGCACACAAGTCGCACGTTGTGGCGAGCCTTCGCGCTCGCGAGCAGCATCCGTCTTGCGCTTGCGCCATCTGTGCCATGCCCTCATCTCTGCCCCGCTATAACGGCACTAGCCCGCCTCTAGCTGTGGCATTTCGCGCCATGTATATATCCATATCATGATCCGTCCAGTTATCAGACGTATCGCAGTAGCCCATTCCTAGAGAACCGACGCTATATCTACTAGCCGGTCGTGATCGCGAACGTGGTCTTCTTCTGGAACCTGAGGTACCGCCGGTCGCCCCTCCAGCGGCACCACTTAACGACAACCGAGACGCTCTTTCCGATGTAGCGCCTAACGATTGACGCGACTGGCGAAGATCTGAAAATATAAAAACATTTATTTTATTTATTATAGGTCTTATTACAAAGGAACTTAACTAAATGTGCCTTTATAGTTTGTAACTTTTAGGCAAATTGTTAGGAGTCCACTTACCGGTTCTTGATCCTAACAAACTGCCAGGATAACCGGGCACACCGTAGCGGCCCGAATGTGCGTAACTATGTTGTGATTGACCGTCAGCAAGGGATCGAGCACGGCCTGGTCGGCCTGGTAAGGGTTCCGGAGCAGCCGGTTCTGTATAGGTACGTGCGCGAGGGATCGAACGTGCACTATAAGCCGACACTTGATCCCACTCACGCTGCTTTCCGAATGCGCCGATTGTTGCTAGGGAAGACAGTGGCCCGCTGGGACTCGGCGTTCCGGGAAGACCGCCGCAACAGGTATTTGGTATCTTCTCTGGAGCCTGGTTGTGTAAGCGGTGTACAGTTCTTGAACGACGACGTGACGCAGCCGCAAATATTAGTACGGCAACTACAATAGTGCCACAAATAGCTGCACTTGCCGCTATTGTAATTTTATCCATATTGGAAGCTGCAGCCGATACCGTACGTACTTCTCTGCATTGCGAGTATGGTACTGTTTCTGGACTCACATGCACTTCTTCCAGAGAAATAACGCAAACCACAATACATTCCTGTAACAGTTATAATGTATACATGTATATATAATAAAACAGTCAATATGTAATGACAGTATTTAATAATCCAAGCAGTGAACTAAATTTACCTGAGAAGGAACATTTTTAATTTTGAATTCCCTTTCACTGGCTTCCAAAGGCGGTCCTTGTTTGAAGGTTTTATCTCCAAATAATCGATATACAACACGAAATCCAAGTATATTGGCGACATCAGAATCCCATTGAATTATTACGGAATTATCTTGTCTGTAAGCGTTTTTCACGATGACCTCATTTGAATCGTCAACTTTTGGCTTTTGTTGAGAAAAATTCATAATAAGTGGCGGTCGTTGATTAGAACCGTGCCTCCAATTAGGTGCTGCTGGTCGTGCCGAGGATATGGGACTTGGTCGTTCGCTGGTAGTTGTACTTTGTATATTCGTAGTTTTTGTTTTAGGCTCTTCATTAGCATCTGTTGTGGTTGACATTATTGTTGTCGTACTTAATGTTGTCTGAAGATTAGTAGTTGAAGTAATATTTAGATTAATATTCTCTCGTTGTGTGGAAGTAGAAGCGATAGTTG
This sequence comes from Pachliopta kotzebuea, assembly GCA_018246255.1. Taxonomy (NCBI): domain Eukaryota; kingdom Metazoa; phylum Arthropoda; class Insecta; order Lepidoptera; family Papilionidae; genus Pachliopta; species Pachliopta kotzebuea. The sequence goes on along the minus strand of DWLS01001282.1, from coordinate 2,824 downwards.
TTGGAGTTAATTTTTCTATTGGAGTTGTAGATTCTTCTTCGCAAACAAGTTCATTTGGTTCGAAGCTGTAAAAACCGCGATCTCGAAAACGTGCTGGATTTCCGCAGAATTGTGGGTTTCTTTCACGAGAGGTAACTTGTAATTCGCCGCTACGTATCCACTCTATTATCCAGCGAAGACGACAGTCACAGTTAAGAAACCGCCCTCCGACGCTAAGACCACGAAGGGTGTGGTTTAAATGTGTTAAAGCTTTTTCTGGTACAGTAGGTAACGGGTTTCCGTCCAGTGCTAACAGTGTAATGGAAGGGTTCTTCATAAATGCATCAGAAGGTACTTTATTTAACAAATTAAAACCTATGTCCAACACTCTCAACTCAGTTAATGTCGCTATTGCTGCGGTTGGGAATTCTGGTAATAAATTATTTAACAAACTTAAAGAACTTAACGTATTTTTGATACCCGCGAAGGCGTCTTCTCTTAAATTAACTAATAAGTTTCTTTCCAAGTTAAGCGCCGTCAATGAATCTAGTCCTTCGAAGGTCCTTCTGCCACCCGGTCCAGGTAACTCTCTGATACTATTTTGAGATAGATCAAGAAACGCTAAACTTCGAAGGCCTTTTATACATTCTGGGACAGTTTTTTGCCTAGTGCCTTTCAAATTAAGATTTTTCAATGAATTTTCTAAACCTATTAAAGCCTGAGGGGTCAAAGTTACATTATTATCAGACAATTTTAATGTTGTAAGCTTTTGGAGTGTAATAAAAGCGTGATTTTCAACCCGTGTTATCCGGTTTTTCGATAAGTCTAGCAATGATAAATTCGTTAAAATCCTGAGCGTTCTAACAGGCACCTCTGTCAGTTCGTTGTCCTGTAAATTCAAGTTTTTCAAATACGGCCCCTGTTCTCTGAATGCGTCGTCTTCTATTTTTTTCATTTTGCAACCAGAGATTTGCAGATTATGAATCTTGAGGTTTGAAAACATGTCGTCACTAAGTACCGGTATTGTTGAATTGTTTATATACAGGAGGTCTATTGAAACTTTTCGGGCGTTAGAGTTGAGTGCTGTTAGAAGCATAGCAAAATCCGCCTAAAATAAATTACAAATACCTCGTTGTAACAATAAAATTTATGTGAAATATTGATCATTATACAATAGTTGAAAGGTATCACATGGACTAGATAAAATTAAAAGCTGTATTATTTTTTATGAATCTGTGAATAATTTTTATAAAATAATTTTAGTACCTGGTCACATTGTATTGATAGATCACGTGCTAAATTGAGTGCGCAGACACATGTTGATTGTAATGCAGGGGTATCTTTCCAAGGACACTGCCCTTTAGCAAACTTTAGCGACACTCCTAAGAGAAGTATCAAGCACGCCTTTAAATTTTCATAAGAGTGACGTTTCTGTAATAAACACGTGTTTTATTTTGTATATAAAACCTTTAATAAAAATTTATTTATTGTTACTAGATTATTAATATATGTGAAACAACTGATACAACATCTTAATATGCTTTGACGCAAATGTTTCAAATTTTTAAAAAATGTGTAGATAACAAGCTTGCAATATAATACCAATTTTTAGCCAGTGTAGATGCCATAATTTTGTTTTTGTATTTCATGTAGTTGACATAAGTAAACAACGTTCTGTATGATTATCATCCCAAAAAATTTAAATAAGTTCATCATCAACAACGTTAGTATATCGAACACCAAGCTGAGCTGATGTATAATAATGAACTAAGAGAGTGCGCAAGCGATGCGCGGCGATCAAGCGGCGCACGGACCGTTGCAGAGAGAACAGCAGCGTGGAACCATCAGCCTGGAAACACCGGCTTTCCCTGTGCTGTATGTTTTAAACGATTGTTAGCTACTGCAAGTTTTCTTCAATAGCACGTCTTTGTTTTATTAACAAAACGTCTTTTTTTATTTAGTGTAACCTATTTTGATCAGTGAAATAACTATTCTTATATTTGCGTTATCTGGTGAGATGACCAGCTGTTAGTAGTAAAAATATGGCAGTTCATCAACACTTGAATATATTATTTTTATTTCAATATACGACATCGCAGCCCTTTCTAAACTACTTTAAACTCAGTTAAATAAAATTTAACTTTTTCATTCATTAATTCCAAATCATGTCTATTTAGTTTTGATAAACATATTAGCTTATCTTCAAAGCCTCGTGGATTATCTTTAATGTATTTAAACATAATAACATTGGTGCATAAAAGAACTATTTAATTTTGTAAAGAATGTCGCTATTGTATATGAAATGAATTATACAGATGTTTACTCTCACGGGACCGGCTGTGTTGTATGTTGTAAGATCGTAACACTGGCCCATACGCGTGGCAGTCGGCTGCCGCACGATTTCGCCGTTAACGGTACCCTTTGCAGTATCTTTATATTATCCAATTCATTTTTTCATTGACTCTGCCAACTAATGCTTATATTAATTAGTGTTTAATACAATATTATATGACTATAACATAAAGTTTTAACTGAACTAATTGTAAACTGTTTTCTATAGTGTTAAAAGTTGCCTCTTGGACAGCAAGACCCCCCATTGCACATTTCTCTTTAATAGATGTACTTGTATTATTTTTGTAATCTGGTGTACAATAAAAACATTATTATTATTATATAATACGACTATTAAAATGTATAAATTATTATGTATAAGTAGATATGATATTTCTGTTGCAATAATATTGTCGCGACGTCATCTATCGATGAGTAAAAAAATGACGTTGGCGGACGTCAGAAAAAATGGTTGGTGACAGCATCGAAATAAAGGGAAAATAATAAAATTTCA
>DWLS01001281.1:0-22684 GCA_018246255.1 Pachliopta kotzebuea | reverse complement strand
GACCTCTGAAATACCAATAAACAGAGATCAGATTCTATTTGTAGTCTTCTTTCAACATGAATCATCATGATGGAAGTAACCGTGACGTCAGCAATGCTAACGTCACAATTTTTAAAAACACTACTGTATCGCGTCCGACGACTTATATTATTACACAATAATAAAAAATTTAAATTTTTTTTTAGTCTATACATTTCATCCATGTCCTTTTTATTCCATTTCAGAAGATGAATCCAGTAATGAGCACCAAACATTTATGTACTTACTAGCAATCGCATCATCTTGAAATGGTGTTTTCCTCGTGGAGAATGGTAGCGATGGGAATACTAGGCTAGCCCGACTGCTATGCGCGCCCCGCACTGTTAATTTAAGAAATGTTAACTGTGATTTCACTGTAAACTTGTCACGGATCCCAAAATACGAGAGAAGCAAATCACACAATGTTTTACTAAAACAAAATATAAGCAAAACCCATTTCATACATAAACAAGAAATCAAGTTTAATTCCTAACACCACTTAGTGGAATCAACAAGAATATTTCCCTATTCATTTATTCATTGGTCATCTTGGATTTAATAAAGGCCTATCCTTTTCAAGCATTCCCACATTAAATACTCCAACTTAATAACTACCATCCAACATTTTTATAAAATTCCAATTAAGTACTTTGTAAAGAAACAATATTACCAAAAGATAACTTGTAACAAGTGGAAAGGTTTAAACATTCTAATAATAAGATATTAAAAGAGAGCCGAACAAGAAAATTTACTAATATTGTGGTATACAACACTGCATGCTTTACATAGTCAAAAAAGAAACAGTCGCAACAAACATTTCTTATAGGAAAATAGATAGCAACAATGGTCAGGTATAAAGTGCATACAACAGTTGTAATGTTACCTACATCCACCTTAAGAATGCTAAATGGATATTTTTCAGGATAAATAAAATGTTTCAAATAACACAAAAAAGAAATACATTTAATGTTCAGTTGTTGACTGTAACAAATAGTAAAAATGTCAAGGTGGTGATGGTGAGAGGAAAAAAACTAGAAAACAGGAAACAAACACACAATTTGGCAAGACCATATGTTTAGATGCGAACAATAAAGAGTTGCAAGGAATATAATTGAAAACGTCCAACAATACAAATCTAGTAGAACACATTGTGAAGCGATCCCGAGTTTTGTTTACTGCGACCTGATCTTTGAATATTACATCAAGCATTGGACTTTATATTTACATGATTTTAAAAGCAAGAAAAAGTTTCTTTATTGATGAACTGGGGACCGCTTCGAAACAGTAAATGCAAACAATCCGTTTTACAGGATACATTCAAAAAACAAACAGGGTACGCAATATCACGTGTACGAACCAGAAGGTGGCGTGGAGGGGAACGAGCGAGGGCTGGCCGGCGCCGCGGACACTTCGCACGTAAACACGATAAATAAATTAATACAAGGTAATCCTAGTACCGTACCCATTTTACTGGAGAAAGGTCTGTTTGTCGGTTATTATCTAGGTAGGTAACACTATAGCACCTATTCTGTCCCAAAACATATTTTGCAAACATTATTGTTTTGGTTTGCTGAATAAACTTAACATCTTCTATCTTGAGCGAAATATGATTTAGTGTATATCATACTAATTAGTGTCAAATTAATAGGGTAATCATTAGCCATCAGATAGTCCACAAAAGGCCTTGAGGGACAAAAAAATTAAGAATTTTTATGACTTTCCTAATTGATATCTTATTTGATATATACCGTACAGAACAATAATAATTGAATATGCTTATGTCCAGCAGTGGCAGGAGGCCTTATTCCCTCCCGTAAAAATAAGTGCAAATAAGTCATCAAAATTTATTTAATTTTAATGCTTGATAAAGTAATAAAAGACTTACATGGTAGATTCAGTTTATCCTCTTCCATGTTAAGTAAGAGACAGTTCTCGTCAAGGGTCTCATTCTCGAGTTGATACTCCTGCCAGCCTTCCACGGAATCCTGTAATAATAGTGTGTTAATAATGAAAAAATGTGACCCGTGGAATACACAGAGGGTGCAATCTAGTACCTCTAACAAGTCGGGCAGCGCAAAAGTGACGTTGAGCGGCTTCATCACTTTGCTCTTGTAATTGTGCTCGAGAAGCAGTGGAGTGTACAGGATGTTCTTCCATTGCCTACTTAATACTATGACGCCCTGAAAATAAAAAAAAATATGTTTATTATAAAAATATGCCATGACGATGTTGCGAAAAGTTGTTAAAGAAATAAATTTCGATGTCAGATAGCTTTTTTTTCGGTTGACGTTATCGCTCTTGGTCACAATTATGACCATAAGAGCTTCATCGGTCTCAAGGAACAGATACGGATACGGACTCCACGAACTAAATATAAAGAATAGGTGAAAGCTGAGGGAATGGGATGAAGGGAAGCCTCCCTGCATCTCATTCTTTCAGGTTACGAATCGAAGAGATGGACGGAATTATACGAGGGAACATATGTTAGATAGAGAACTGTAGAACGTTTATGTACATTAGTGTGTGCACATACAGTCGCTGTATTGGTAGCTAGTAAGATGTCTTCCAGCAACTGAGTCCTTCAACGAAAAAATATCAAAGGTTGAGCATTACTTGTCGTAGTGTAGAAAGCGAGGGTAGATGCCGCTCCGCGAGATCCGCTTGAACCGCAGCAGCATCCGCCTGGAGCGCGTACCGCAGCAGTACCCCGCAGAGCTGCAGCGACGGCTCCTCTCGCAGCTGCTTCGCCATCGGCGTGTGCCGACCATATCGACTCTGGCCAATTTATTTACAATTTTATACAACAAAACACCTACACCTTCCCATCTACCCGCATTGAGCCAGCATAATGGGAGACTACCCAAATCCCCTTACTTTTGAGGAGGGTTATATCCAATAGTGAATGTTTATCGGCTCATGATGTAAACAAAATATCTCTAGACATGAAACAAAAACAAGAGATAACTGTTTTAAAGTTTTCATCAATCAACGGTTAATTCCTTTAAAAATGATTTTCAATGATGTGATAATCTTGTGTGACTATTATGTGGGAAGCTCATGTACCTTCGGCAGAGTGTGGCTGGGTGCGCGGTCGAGTGCTGCTGCCATGAGGCTGGCAGCAGTGGCAGCGAGGCGGCGCGCTCGGGCCCTGTACAGCGCCACCACTCGGATACCCAGCCGGTTGCAAGGGTTCATCCACGCGTTGATGGCTGGCGACGCGGTGCTCAGCAGGTTCCAGTCCAGTCTGCGCAATATAATCCATTTACCATAAACTCGACTAGTATTTACTTAATTATATTTGCGAAATATACAGCAGTTGTAACGGTAGATTCCTGTATTATGAGGCACCGGTGAGTTCCGTAGGAGATCCCAGGGTCTTCCGCAATGCACTGAGGATGACCACTGATAGGGTTTTAGTGGGTATAAATTCCACATAACCCTGACTTCCCCCAAGCAGGGTATCTATCGAAGATTTCCCCCAAACAAAAAAAAAGTTTCCTGTATTATATTGTTCCTACAATACAAACAAAAAAAAGAAAAAAAAGAGACTATCTGGGTGGTATTATAGGCAGCATATAGTTTACCATCAGCTCATCTTTTTGCTTCGTTATTCTAAAATTATTGAAATCAGCACAAAATATGTCCTACTGTATATAACAAACAATCATCGCATTGAGTTTTCCTCTTTTAGTGGTTATACTCTAACCTACCATCATAAGGGATAGTAGCTAGAAAAAGAGAGAGAGAGTGATTGTACTCATAATATTAAAAAGAAAAAACAGATTCCTCATATGATTCTAAATAGAGAGTATATTTACAATATTACTGGTAAAAATAAATCACCAGTACCACTACTACTATTTTAAAAATTATTTTATACAATTTGGTACGAAAGTTTTTAAATGCAAATTTTCTTTAAATTATTCTTTAAGGCAAAACTATGACATAAATTTGCAATTAAAGTAGATAAACAATAGTTTACTTATAATATATTAAATTTTACGTTAAAGCAATAACTAGTTACAGCTATTAAAGTTATTCAATCAGTAATAAAAAAAAGGTATTAGTAAAAATGTCATGTACAGAGAATTAATAACATTTAAAAATTTACTTATGCTATCACATATCTATCGTTCGTTTAATTTTTTATAAGTCTATAAATAGAAAATGTACATTCGCATGTAACTTACCTGGTGTAATCAATTTTCTTAGTGATGGGAGTGCGTGGAGGTGCAGCGAAGTTGAACCAGACAACCTTCAAATCTATAGCACAGGAAGATCTGTTCCCATTGTCCTTGACGGGCACTATAGTAGCCGTGCTGTCCGACGGCTCATCGGGCCCGGGGGTCGAGGGCTCCGGGGGGACTTGTGGCGGTTGGGAAGCTCCCAAATTCGGTGTACTAGGTTTTGAGTTAGATTCTCTTTTCCTAAACAGCTCCTCGATACCCGAACTTCTGTAGCCTTTTGAGCTCCTCTCTTTATCGGATTTCAACTCTTCAGCGGACTTGACGGACTCACGACAGCTCTCGGCGTCGTTACGCGGGGGCTTCTTCTCCTCATTCGCTTTATGGGACTGCGAGTGCTGCGACACTTTGATACATACACCTTCGAGGCCGCATTCGAACATAATGAAACCTGTAGAGTTTTCTTTTTGGTTTTCCGCAGCGCCGTTCTGACAACACTGTGAATGAATAAAGTTACAGAGCAAACGAACAGGGCACTTTACATAGTGCTACAGGATAGATGGTGTATATTTACCGTAGTATCACAGCCTTTGCCGCAAGGGTCAATCCTGGCAAATTTAAAGCAGACCTTAGAATGTTGGCAGGGAATACCAGTTATTGTTGCATCTTTTAACTGAGACGACTCGTTGCGAATACGTCTTAGTTGTCCGTGAACTTTACCTGTAATTGTCGTGAAATTAGTGGAACGTTTCTATACTATAGAATCTATCCCAAAAATTATACCATACATACAAAATACGTACCAACGTTTAGAGTAATTGTATTGTCTTCACACTGCTGTTGTGATGTTTCGATAAAGACTGGTTCGCCTTTTTCAGGTCCTCTCTTCCTTCCGGAACCCGAAGATTGAGCGGAAATTAAAGCACGGGGTCCTTTCATAATTCCAAGAGACTTTTTACTTCCCAACGCGCGTAATGTCGGTCTGTAATACAGCTGTATCGATTCTAAGGTTTTTCTCGAGCTGACATATTTAGCTACGATATTCTCTACTGACAATCCGAAAAGAGAAACGCATGTTAAGTCTTGTATATTGTCCAAAGCAGAGAAGGAGATCATGTCCTCCACTACAGACGATTGTATGAATATCACATTGACTTTTGGAACCGTGACAGTGGCTTGAATTTGATCACAAATCGTCTCCTCGTATACGTTCGGATGTGGAATTGTTGCAAGTTTGTACTTGTCATCTTTGTCTGGTACTATGCTGGAATGACTATGAGACTGCATCTGCGGTAACCAATTTAAAACATATTGCTTCTGTTTTAGCACATTAGCTCTTTCTACGGAGGAAATGCAGAGCAATCGCAAGTGATTTATCACAGTTATTGGGTGAATATTGGCCAATACTGGAGTCAAAGACTCGACGAACTTTTGAGTACTTTCCAAAACTAAAGGCGTCAGCATTATATCGATTTCTCCACGCAGTTTAACAAATAAGCCGTTTTTGCTATCGCTCGTGGTAGTGGCGGTGGACGCCGAACTTTTGTCGGTAACATTTTCTTGATTATCTTGGACGCTTTGCTGTAAATCCCACCAGCCTTGCGGATAGGGATGAGCCTTTACTTGAGAATTGAAATGCGGCGTGAGATTAGAGAAAGGACCATGTTGATTTTGTGAGTTGTGTCCATCTTTCTTTGATATTAACTTTAAAATATTTATCTTACCCGTTTGTTCAAAACAAGGCAAGTACTTTTGTCCGACATAAACTAAAGAGCCGTCGTCGGCTCTTTTAAAAAGTGGCAAGGTAAAAGCATCTCTGCCAGTCGGTAAAGAACATGACGACCAATTGGAGCATTTATATTGTGGAAGATTATGCATGTAGCTCGCCATGAGTAAGGGAGAATCTACAATTGGTTTGTTCGTTTGCATGTGCAAATTAACAAGCGTCATATCTTCTTGTGAAGAAATTGCGGAAATGAACGACGTCGAGGAGACGGATCCACTTTCAGAGTCAGGCTGCACGCCAGCACTGAGATTACTTATAGTGTCTGGACCGTCAACTACTTCAGATCTGGGAATCGAGTTGGTCCATTTTTCATTAGGTGTGTCGTTAATGCCGAACGAACTTTTGTCTTTTGGGTTGCTGTGACGACTACCAAAGGAATGTTTCAAACTTGATGAGCGGCTCGGGAACATGTCTTCGTCAGCTGAAAAAAATGCTTCCGAATGATTTTCACTTGTAATTGACATTGTTCGCTGAACTTCTTGTGACAGAAGTTCCTCGTGGGGTGGTTGAGAGTTTAGTGAATAGTGAGATTCCGACACTGCAACGCTTCGTGCCGGCACTTTAGGAGCTGTAAATACTTCATTTTCAGTTTGTGCTGCTTTTTTAGTTAATCCGTTCGTGCTGTCCTTTACTGCACAGCTGAGAGCCAATTTTGAGTCCGAAACGCTACTTTCCATTTGCGGAACATTAAGAATGCTTTTATTAAGTTTGGAGTCACTATCGATTTTAGATGTACCTAATGGTACTGTTGAATCTACAAGACGAGCATATGGCACATCACTTTTAGTACTGGAAACTAGCACGTTGTTACTTCCTTTGGTCATACTTGTGTAGGAGAAGCGACGTGTCAAACTTCGGCGTTCAGAGCTTTGGGGAGATTTATTTACAGTTTGTGGTAAAGGCGATGGTATTAAGGTTGATACGTTAGTCGGCTGTAAGCACACGTTTAAGCTGTTGTAAGGAGGTGTGTGGAAAACAAGTTGTCCTGGGTGCAATAGGCTTTGTCCGTAACCGTACTCTCCCGGAGAAGTTTCGATCACATTAAACATAGCCACATTTATGCCCTCGTGAATGTCTGATTGTGTTGGCTTTAAGAAATTTGGTCCATTTCTGTTTGAACCAAAAAATGTACATCCCCCTGTGCACCCACATTGCGCGCCTTTTCCTTCATTCGGCCATAGGAACCACAGCCTTTTAGTTTTGTCATCGTGAAGCTTGAGAAACTTTTGCTGAACTAAATGTAAATTCCTTGGCGCTTGGGGAAGTGACGAAGCTGCTTCAATCAAAACCGGCCCAAGTGAAACGGACCCCACGCCTACCCAGTTTTCACTTTCAGGTAATGTCGGTTTATTTTGTCCGTTAGTACTGCTATTAGAATGATGGTGTGTATTAGTTTGCATATTCGTTTGTGTGTAGAGCGCAAGCTTAATGTTCGGCAATAACCCCGTTATACCAGTTCCAAAGCCCGATCCGTGAAGGTTGCAAAAGGTTAATCTGATAGGAGATATCCAAGATTGCAATGTAGTGTTCGAGTCGGCGATATAAATGTCTATAAGGTCAATAGCGACACGTATCATTCGATATTTGATTTCATTCGGTGTTGGGCAGCGATATTTGAGACACAAATCTGTTTCTGGACACAAGACGGTATTCAACCCATGATGACACTGTTTTACAGCATTAGGAGGTACCAATTCGTTTTCACTATCGCAAATGAGCAGCAAGAATGTTTCGAGAGATGAAATAATTTGGTAAAGTTGTGGCAGTGTTAATCGCCCTGTTAACTGACCAAGTTGCAGTTCCATCATCCAAGCGTACTCTACGGTATCGTCTTCAACTGATCGATTAGTGTCACTGAAGAAACCATTTCCTCGTAATTGAAATGATGAGAGCATCAGATGCCCCTGTTGTAAAGCACTGGTATTATTGACGTTGGGTCTTGATAAGTTATTGGAAGACACGAGTATTGAAGGACTGAGCAACAGTTGGAGTTTAGTCTCTCTAAATCTTTTGTCCATTTCGAAACCAAATCGCTCGATGAGTACGACTGGACAAGGTGGTTCGTTTTCGCTGCAATTCTTAACCAAATGTGCTTGAATGTCATGAATAATTATCGACACCGTGACGTCCAATGGTCGACAGCGACGGGGATCGAAAGGTTCTTTACCAGAATCACTGGTGTCATCCAGAGATATATCGACATGTTGATTGATGCTACTCCTGTCGTTATATTTGGTTGGATTATCGTTAACCCAAAAGAGATTCTCCACATGTGGCATTTTTTGCATATCAGTGAATCTTTGGTCTTCCCCGAAAATGTTCTCTAGTAAATTCATAAAACTCGTTATTATTGTACCATATGCGAGCAGAACAGATGGACCTACTTCTAGTTCTACACTAACTTTATCAGGCGGTAAGGATGTTCGGTCGAAAGTATTTCCATCGATAACCCAATTCATTTGAGGCTGCTTCCTCATCCTTGGTATTCGCATAGGAGAAAGAAGAATTTCTTCTTTCTCTGGTGTAGTTATATCAGCCTGGGGTTCAGGGCCAAGTGGTGGTATGGGGTGGTAATTGTATCTGACACTAAGTGCTACAATAGGGACTGACCAACAATCCACCCAACCCTGACTTTTAACACATTTCCTGCGCCATTTCGAGGCTTTCAATCGACATGGAACTAACTTCATGTTTTTGTCAATGGACAATAGAAGTAATCTCGAAGTATTTACTTCAGGCAAGTACAGGCTCATATCCACTGCTTCACCTTGCACCCAAATCTTCAACGGTATAAGATCTGGCAAGAAATCAATGAATGGCAAATCAAAGGATACATCCAATAAGTCGCCACAAAACGCAACATGGTTGTTTTCTTGATTTGTCGAACTGCAGTCTATCCAATTGTGTTGATTGCTAACAGTAAGTACTTCACACTCTTTTAACAGTAACGATATTTTCCATGTATATGGTACAAAATGGAGAATATCAGGTCGCGCTTTGCTTGACCAATCATTAGTAAGGTCTTGGAAGAAATCTATATGAGTATATACAAAGTGAGCTGTGGCTTTACAACCTGTTAGTGACAACTGCCAACACTGATGATGATTCCAAACCAATGGATAATGGCACTTAACTGTGTATTCCAATGTTTCACTCTCAGCCAAGCTTCTATATTGGAGACTGGTTGTTGCTTCCAAATGGAGCAATTGTCCAGTTATTTTAGTGGTGTATCCATCTTGTAAAACGATCCATGGTAGTGTTACTTCCATGTACGAACCGGCGCCAATATTGATATGTACGGCGTTAGTTTCTTTGTTTTTCGTAAATAGTATATCGATAGTTGCTTCGTTTAATGTTGAAAGCCTAATGTCAAAAGACTGCATCTGTCTCCGATCGCCAGGCTTCGGTTGTGGTGTCACTTCAAGTGATTTATAATTAGGTGGGAAGAAGAATCTGAATAGGTGGTCTCTTTGCCTATCGGCCCATGGCCCATAACTGAAATCAGTGCCTTTACCACATTTGATATCAACCCCCCAAATAGGTGGCGCCGATTCCACTATATCTCCATTTGCTAACTGTAAAAGCACAGGTTGTTCTGGTACTAGTCCTGGTTCATCCATATAGAAGTATACTTCAATGTAATTGGAGCTCATTACAACAAAGCCCTCTCCCATGTATCTAGGAGGTTCATCCACCATGGCTGTATAATTTGGACTTGGAGCCAAAATGACTTTGCAGTTCTCGGCCTTAGCTTTGACAAAATGCATCAGGTGATCCAAACTGGAGGCGGGTGGTTTAGTACTATATACAAGATGCGCCTCTTCGACACTAATGGACAAAGTTGTTGGTACAAGTTTATTTCCGAACACTACACGACTCGTACAAACGTCGATCTTTATTACTGGAATAAGGTCTCTCCAAGTCCTAGCCATAGCAGCCTCTGATCGGACAGTATCTTGCGCGCGTCTGCGTTTCTCATTGGCATCGTTCATTGCTTTATCACGGTCAGTGGAATCGTCGTCATTTCGTTCTTTTATGACAGGCTCAAGGCCAAATGTTTTTTCTAGTTCGTTATAGAGGTCGCATCGATTATAGAAGTGTAATTCGAAACCGTTTAGCATTATAGAAAGGCGCGTATCTGAATGTGATAAATCTGTAACAAGTCAATGAACATTAGCCACCTCTACTCAACTGGAAGTAATTAAAGATTAAATTTGTAATGTGTTTATTAAAACAATTGCATCATTTACTACGTAATTTCTTACCTTCGGAGACATCTTTAGGGACATAAGATCTCCACCATCTGAATATTAAGTATCCATCTTGTATTCGTAAAGTATAATCATAATTTATGTATACAATGTCACGGAACATAATCTTGCCGGAAAGAGCATTGAGGGTGAATGAACCTACGAACAATAAACTCAATGTTAAAAATAATATTGAAATAGATTCTCACATGTATGAAAACCTAGTATTTTTTACTATTTAATTGGGGTTAATGTATGAAAATATACACAAATACTCCAATTTTAAACCCATTCTACAAAATGTACTATGTGATGATGTTGCTACTAATATTTTGCTAACGCATATAATTACAATTACCTTAAGGAAAAGTCATCCCCACAATATAGTTTTATTTTGTCATTAAAAGATTATACAACACAAAAAAGTTTAAACGAGATCAATATAATTAGTATAAAAGAATAGAAAAAAATATTTACTAAGTGTACAAAATTGTCATTTCAGTATTGTTTAGCTTAACAACAGTTATGACTCATTAGAAGCCAAATAAGATTGTAATGTTGTATATATATAGAACATAGTTAAGCACATTAATTAGATTAACAAGTTATAAGTGCCTAAATAATACTAGCAGGGATATTTAATCATAAATTCTTCAGCTAATTTCCAAACGATCCATTTATTGTTTATTATATACTAAATATAATTATGACTGCAAATTAGTTCTGCATGTTCAAAATAGAAATAATTAATTAGTAGAATATTCAACTTCAAGAACAAAATTAATTATACCTTATTTAAAAGAAAGATGGCATTTATTTGAAACTTCAGCACTATTTAATGGATACAAAATGTTCACTAAATTTATACCATAAACTCAACAAAAAAAATTCTGGAAAAATATTTGTAAGATAAATATGTGATACAGAACAAAGACAAGCATTTATTGTTAAAATAAAAAGTAATAGTAAAAGGGCCTAACTTTCTCTTTTAATTTGGATCTCTTAATGAATAAGAAAATAGAGTTACCAATTTTGAAGTTCTCATCTTGGAAGTAAAATTTGTTGATCAGTCTGGTGAGTATATATCCAAGAACGCGACTATTGTAGTACGTTATATAAACGACCCAGAGGATGGCAGATATTAGGGAGACCAGTAGTAAGGCGAAATTTCGATCCATCGTGATCTCGGCGAAATCTATCGACGTTGAGTTCCATCTCGCCGCTACTGGATCGACTACCGATCCAGTCACGTTATCCCTAATAACACAAAAGCAAAAGCAAAACAATAATAAACCTTTATGTGTCATATTTTATCAACAAGGAACAATTTTGATACTTTGAGCATCAGCGCTTACATTATGATATTTGTATATTTACACTAAAACATTTCACATGTTAAATAATTTATGGAAGTCAACAAATAATAAACCACCACATTAGTTTCCATTTTATCTTTATAATCAATTTATTTGCGACCCCACAGTTTTGACAGTTCCACAGAGATTTCCGACGTTCCGTTATAGTAAACTCGGTTTCAGTGCATCGTAACAAAAAAAAATTAAATAATTAACAAATTAATTCCTAGAATCCAATAAATATTATTTATTAGTTTTACTGATTGGTGTAAATTTTAATCAAATGTGTTGTGTTAATATACAAAATGTAAAAAAAAACAGAATTTCGCTATTCGTTGCTACGAAACGTAAATAATAGGAACGTCTGTATAATTTTTCATGTACTTTGAAGATTACGATATAATTCTAAGTAAAAAAATATATTGTGAGTTTTATTACTAATGACTTCATTATCACAGGCGGTTCTTGGGCAAGACAAAAAATACAATCCCTCAGTGAGGTATAATAAACAAATTGATATTTTCACTTTATATTTTCTTCATCATTTCAGGATTTAAACAACGACTTGTAGTTTTAATCTAATATTGTTACAAAAATGCATAAGATATTTTGACTCAACTTTATATATTCGACTTTATATCAATCGGTAACTACAAACGAAGATTAGCAGCTTATATTTATCTCATCTGTGAGCTAATTAACAAGAACGAATAATTTTATACGATATAGATAAAATAAGTTTAATAATCTAAATAAACATTGACTTTTTTGATATTATTCATTAACAAACAATTTATAAATGCGTAGTTAGTAGTGAACAAGTGTGCAAACATTGCAATTTATATCGATACGATTTTAATAGCAATTGGTAAACTTTTAGCGCTTTTAGCTTCAGAACTTGTCAATATATCTCACATAAAAAAAATACGATTTATGCTGAGAAAACTTTAACATCTCGAGTGTTACACACAAATGTTATTGTTCATTACATTTAACAATAAGTGTTAGACCTTTAAATCATATCTAAATTGAAATATATACAGCTGTTCATTAACCATGAAAAAAATTCTCACAATTGATGGTGGAATGCGAAATTGTTTTAAAACCAAGGGCTAGGAGCAGTGAGAACAAAAATTCGCTACGTTATATTTATTTCAATGATCGTTATATTAAGTCTTACCGAGAGGTATCAAACTAATTAAACCATTAAAACTAATTACAATTTTAATTAGAAATAGCATAATTTGCTCAACAGAAGAAATAGCTGATTTAACTTATTGGTTTCTGGTAACTGAGTCTCTCTCTTGCCAGTGACCATCGTAGATACCAAAAGTTGATATCATCACTAAAATTTTTGCTAAATACAACGTTTAATAATTAACATCTTTACAGATGGGCGATACCCAATCGTTTGGATTTTATGACATTCGTTGGTAAATACGTATTCGCGATCGCGCACG
Organism: Pachliopta kotzebuea; assembly: GCA_018246255.1. Lineage (NCBI taxonomy): Eukaryota > Metazoa > Arthropoda > Insecta > Lepidoptera > Papilionidae > Pachliopta > Pachliopta kotzebuea. The sequence goes on along the minus strand of DWLS01001281.1, from coordinate 9,631 downwards.
ATGTATACATTATATTTTATAACTTTAAAACCAACAATGAACTGGTATACACAGCCAACAATCAGGCGAATGGCGACGGAGTCGATGTTATTGCAGGTTATTTCCGATTTAATGGCTGGACACTTTCTTATGAATTTAGATTAAAAATCAATAAAAAATATGATAAAATACATCGGTTTCAGGTCATAGATCAAATATATTTGTGTTTGCCGAGAAAGCTAAGAATCCCAGAATTTTAGTCGTAACTTATCCAAGGTTCGCTCATTTGGCGCAATTGAGAGGTAATGCCTGTCAACTAATAGAAATTTTTAAAACAAACTCTTATTTCCTTTAAAATTCGTGATATTCTTAGATCTTGAAGTGAACAGATATAAAGCTGTGTGTATGATGGACGGTGATTTGGTTGCTGGTTTCTCCGGTTTTCCCAACTACCTGGTGACCGTATGGAACTGGCGGACGCAGCAGCGGCTACTTGCTCTGCCTACAGGAGTGGTGAGGAGGAAGCAGATATACATGTGGGTGTATTTACCTTTATTTTTAAGGTAGCGGTACATGTAATAGTAATTGATCATCGTAGTTTATGACAACACCAAGGAAGTCGCAATCGCTTTCCGGATATGTAAATTGTGTTAAATGTTATAATGAAGCTGTGCACTAGTTTTATGTTTTTATAGTCGTGGAAGTTAAAATTATAGCCCACAGCCATTCTTGATTTCATAATCTACTTTTGAAGTGTGACTGCAACAAAATCGATGTAGTAATCAATCACACTTACCTAGGAATGGTCATTGACTACCGATTTCCTTGGAAAAATCATATAGAAAAAGTATGTGATAAACTTCGAATTATTCTTTCAAAATTTTCGCTTCTAAAAAATAATATTCCGTTCAGAATTCTAATAAATACGTACAAGGCTCTTGCAGAATCTATAATTACATACGGAATTACAAGTTACGGACGCACATTTAAAAGTTACCTACATCGCATACTAAACCTTCAAATTTGAAATGTAATAATCATATTGCCTAAAAATATGAAACATTTGTCTGAAGATAGCTCTGAACTGTTCAAGCACTGTCAAATTATGTCAGTACATGAAAAAGTAAAATATTTATTTTTTGATAGAAGCAAGAATCTCTGAAACACAAATATAACACGAGAAATTCTTCTATCAAAAAATTGCTAATTCCAAAAATTAACAACTTTTATGGCAAACGTACTTATCGCTACTTAGTTCCCACACTCATTAACGAAATTCTTTAAAATGTTAAAGACGTAATTAATAAGGAAAACTTAAAATCTAAAACTTTATTCATTTTACAGCGAGAATGATAATTAATTACACAGAATAAAACGTTTTTGCATTGACAATACTCAAACCATTAACTGGGTATATCATTGTACACAAGTTTTTGTATTACTTAAACACTAGTTTTGTTAAAAATACCTCCTATGTATTCACGAGAATGTATATATTTCATACAAACCTTATTTAAGAAATCTAAGTAAAGAAAAAAAACTATGTAATTTGCTTTTGAATAAAATAAATAAAAAAAGTATTAAAACAGTTATGTCTATAGTAAAAAAAAAATACTGTATGAAAACTTAATTGCTTAGTACGATATTTTGAAGTTTTATTATGCCATCTAAATATCTAGATTGATAATTAGCCAATGTTTTCATTTAGGGTGAGCCGCACTCATATGCTTCTGTGCGAGTGCTGGGGCCAGGGTCTTATTGTGTGGGAGGTGGCGCAATGTTACAAGCAGTGCCTGATGATGAGGCGCGCCAAGGAGGAGTTGATCGGCTGGGAAATATCCGACCCGCCGTTAGTGGACGTCTGTTGGAGCAACGACGGGCAGCTGTACGCTATAGATCCGAAAGCAAATCTTTATAGTGTATGTCTTTATTGAGATTAACAACTTTTTTTTTAACGCGGGGGAATCCTTTTACAGACGTTCCGCCGGTGCTCGTGGGACTCGGCCTGGTCGGCCCCTACCCACTAAACCTACCGCGAAAGCCATCAGCCGTTATGAATGGGATGCCCCGGATCTGTCAGCGACAGGACACCCCAACGACCGGCCGGTCCCGGCAGAGACCGGACTTCTTCGGCTATTAAAGAACTCCCGACGACGCCGAAGCGTTGGCGGGGCCAGGTGTCCAGGATCTGTCACTCGCGAGCCGGAGGAAGCCGGCGGGAAGCCCCAGGGCTATCCTCCCTGGCCTGCTCGTCGGCCTCTTTCTGGGACATGACTGTCTCGCAGAAGGAGGCCACTGCCGTCCAGGACCTGTCACTCGTGAGCATCGCGCGAACGAGGCTCAAGAGCGACAGGTCTACTCCAGCGATAGCGAGATTAACAACTTAACCTATAAATAACAACATAGTTTCATAAATTAATAGATTATCAATTATAGGAAATCTTGGTTATTTCTCGGAGTTGTAAAATGTTTACTAATGGTAATTTGTTACATGGTTAGCAGAGATTGATGTCTCCTGCAGATCCAGTCAGCAAAGAGAGCCTCTCAAAATTTTGCGACAAACAAATTGGATTCATTATAATCTGTACTGTTTAAGGTACTGTCGGATGGAATTGGAATGGTAACAAACTTGGAGTGGTCAGAGAACTTGAAAGGTCCTGATAAGCCATCCGTATGCTCGATTGGCAACGGAATACTGATCTATGGTCCAGATGTAATGCTTAGGGTGAGGACAAATAATTTTTATAAATTGAGAAAGCAATTCTAATGACTGTCGATTAAACCCAGAGCAATGCTAACGAAAGTAATAATTAAGAGATATTTTAATTTTACTCGTCTTGGTCCTGACTACACTTTCTACAACGCACAGCTAACAGTTTACTGGTAGTTTCTTTTGCCGGTGACAACCTAGATAGGTACCACCTTAGCTTCTATTTCTACCACCTAATAGTAATATTACTGTGTTCGGTCTGAAGAAAAATTAACCTTCAAAGTACATGAAAAGAATTACTGGGAACGAGCATTAACACCTCACGTCTCTCGGCGAGCGTAATATGGTGGGGTGTACCACCTTAATCAGCACCATGTTATATGCAAGTAGATCATTTAACATCAAGTGAACGACATGAAAAAAAAAACAACAAGAACTTGCTATCCTTTTTTTTTTGGATGAAGTTGATCCTTTCGGTCACTATTATGGCCGCGAAAGCTTCATCGTACCCTGAGCTCGAGGATTCGGACTCCTCGAGCTGAAATATATAATATAAAGGAGAGGAGAGAGACGAGGGAAGAGGATTTGGAGAAGGAGGAAGAGGTGGGAAGAAAAAGGGGGAGATAATACAATAGATACTTATATATATAAACTGTACCTTAACTTAATTCTGTACTCTGAGTACGAAAAACGAGTCGCGGTGGCGCGGGCTCTTCAGTCGTCGGAAGTTGTTGCTCTCCTTAGTTCTTTCTGTTATTCATTAAAAAAGAAATGAAGAAAAAGCTTGTGTAATGTGATTAATAACAGATAATAACCTCTTTTTCTTATATCTCCAGTCGTTGAAGAAATGCGAGAGCGAATGGAAAGTTGTGTGGAACTTCGTGCCATACGATAGCGTTATCCGGTTGGTGTCCAACATGACGGGCGACGTGGCGGCCATGTGGACAGCCAGCGGTTGCCTTTACAAAATATTCGCAGAGGCCGAGGATAAGATAGAGGTTACGCTGTACACGTATAGGCAGAGGTATGCCTTATTATCATTTGGAAAAGAGCAAATAGCACGGTTTAGATTTATACAACTGATTAACGAATACCTTAACCAGGTAGTAAAATATATCTGACTGTTATCAACAAGCTTTCATAGCAACGAGACCTAAATTAACGTTGCATTACAATGTTTATTACTTCACAAGGGTAGTAAAATACCATTACTACTGGTACTGCCTATGGTGTGTTGTATAAGTCGAGTTAGAGAAAAAAAATCTAGAAAACCCGAGCCTTTACGTTGCCTTTCACAAACTTTACTTAAATATTTAACCCAAGATGCATATTTTATTACAGGAGATCTATAATTTTAAACAAATTTATAACCACAACGTATGAAATTTCAGGAACATCATTAAAATTCAACTGATTGCACCTGATTATGAATATATCGCCACTATTAATAAGACAGGCGAGCTTTGTATATACGGAGTATTGACTGGAACTTTAGTAAGTGTATAGTAGAAAATGAAACTGTGGTTTGGTTCTTCGACACGTGATATACTGCAAAATTATTATTTAATTACTTTCATCCATTATTTTGGTTTTTAAGTTCTTGTTCATATGTTATTCTTATTATATATTAAATTTCAGGTTCTTAAAAGACAAATTGAAGGCAACGATGTCTCATTCCAAACGAGCCCCGTTGAATCGCTGTTTGTTATATTCGGCGAATTGGGACCTAACTATGGCATGGGTTTATTCATATACAACTCTCCATCTAGCCTGGAGAAAGTCGGTAGCAAATGCCTAACGCACCAGATCGTCTCGCAGATCGTCTTTTCCCCCGACGGAAGGGTGATGATGGCGATCGCCAAATCAGCGGGGCATATATTTATTTTTCAAGTAATGAAACTAATTAATTTATGATGGTCTTTGAACTGTCGCAAAGTTTTGATATAGCAGACAATTTATTTATTAATTTTTGCTTTTTATCATCATCATTAGTTTTTATTGATCCACTGCTTGATATAGGCTTTTTCTAATCTTTTCCACCAAATTGCGGTTCTCAGCTTTTCGCATCCACTCACCCATGCTTTGTATATGTGGCTTATTAATTCAAACCGTCAACCATGAAGGCAATCAATTTAATACCATGAAAATTGCTTTAACGAAATAAATATAAACTAGATTACCCTCACTTTTAATGTTATTTTTGTTATTTGCTAAGTGATATGAAAACAACAGTTTCATAAACAAATTGTGCTTAATCTTGTATTAAAATTTGTCTCAGTTTTCATATCCTTAAACGCAATTCTGGTATGCTGCCTTAGCATAATCTGCGACTGGTTTAGGAGATAAATGAAATTATTTACTACAACCTCTCCACTTTCCTCTTTTTATCAAAGTCTCGTTTGATTGTATATTTAAACTAATTGAAATTAATGCAATCAGCTATCCAAAGACTACAAGCTGACGCTGGTGAGATATACGGAGCTCGGCCGAGGTCTAGCGAATTGCTTCCTTATGAAGGTCGGCGAAACGATGCGCTCTTTCAACCTTGTTCTGTTCTCCGACAAGTATTCTATTGGTAAGTGAAAGCAATCATATTTGTATATAATAAAATATATTTCTACAGTAAATTGAACACAATTTTTTTTGTTAGTGATGATTTTATGCAAAATAATGATGAGTCGTATAATTTGTCGCTAGTTGAATGTCTTGTTCCTCTTGTTTTATATATTGCATTCTTGTTCCAACCATTTCTATTTTTTGTCGCCTATAGGTATTATCATTTTATGACTAAAAATTACAGGCGAGCGCATCATCTGCATCGATTCGGTTACTGGCAAGGACAATAAGTTCGCAGGCAAAATGCAGGGCCCGTATGCAGAGCTGCTGCCGTTAGCGCAGCCCGACACCGCTCTTGCTGTACCACATCTCACCACTCAGCTCCACGTGCTGAAATTATCCGGCGATGTAAGTTTACAAAAAATTCACATATACAGACCTGTTGTAGCACCTAACAATTCCCGGAGGAACTTCACATACCATCTTATATCAAATTAACGAGATAAAGCTGGAAGGTGGTTATTATATATAAGATATCGTCTCCTACTTAGGATGTAAGGGGTCTTATATAACAACTCACAGTACTTAAGCCAACCTCATCTTATCTATACAAATTTAAACGCAAAGACGTACCATCTTTTAAGTATTATGCACCTTCTTATAGATTGTCTAAAGTATTCAAGGGATAGGACAGATATAGAGATGAGAATGGACAAGAGATAAGTAAAGAGAATTTAAGAGAAATAATAATGTCACATAATAAAGAAGTACTTTTAAAATTTTTGGAAAAGATTACAAAGGATGCTGTTAAAAGAAATAAAAATAATTAGCAGGTATTACATTTATCGGCTTTTGCTATTAGTAGATAAAAATTATAAAAACAAACAAGTATTTTATAAGCAAACAAGGTCTCCTACTATAGTCCGAGGAATAAAAGAGTATATTCAAATAAAAAAAACCAACCTCATCTGCTCGTGGCGCTCCCTGGTAATCAACAAACGAGCTTCTGAAGTTAATATCCAGCATTTCGTCTGATGATCGTCTCCTACTAACAAAAAACTCTTCACCTGTAACAAAAGATCAAGATTTTTTTTCTCTTCTCTTCACAATATGAAAGGTTGACTGGAAGAGAATGCCTTGTGGCATTATGTCCGCCTTTTTATTTACTCTATCTCTCTTGTACATAATGTTTTTCCTTTTGTTGTTATTATACAAATAAAGTGTAAATAAATAAATAAAAGATCAATCAATGAAGATTACGTGTAATAAATTTCATTATTTAAAGTAAATTGATTACAGAAAGGTGTGACGGTGTCGGTGAAAATGGGTCCGGTGTTGGATTCCGGCCACGACCTGAGGCAGTGCAAAACATTTATCAACACGGGAGCTCTACTCACATTCAGTTACGACGGTAACGTTATCATGAGGAAACCGCAAGCTCCCGCTGAATACGGTAAACTTAAAAAACCTTTTAGCTTACAATTTTCTGATTTTTCTTTGAACTCGATACATACTGCAGAAGCAAATTAATATTAACTTTACATGCGAATGTGATAACATTATTAAATTTTATGGACGAGCTTTATGCAAATTGGCAATTTTGAATTAACTATGATTTAGTCAAGTGTGTGTGAATTTCGTTTTGGTCGCGACCTGACCAAATAGTAAGGAAGTCCAAAATGAAACTTGGCATTAATATTGAGATGGTATATGGTGCCGGAAGTCACTAAGTATATAACTATGCAAATTTTTAATATTCTTATACAAATATGTCCGTCGTATAAAATTACTATTTATATGTACTTCCGGTATAACCAGCTAACCGAAAGTAGGATCAAAAGTTACCATATACCTTAATGGTGCAAATTTTTGATATCTTTATTGAACTAAAAGTGTTACTACCAAAAAATATTTTTTATATACTTCCGATGCTGATCGACCAACCTGAAAATTGGCCAAAATTTGAATATGAACATAGATCCGATATAGATATATCGCGAAATTGACAGTGAGAGGAACAGCGTTACTCAGACACAGTTTATTTTTTAATTAACTTCCATACATACTAATTCATTCGCTATGCATGTATTCATATATGCGTAAGGTAAAGTTTTGACCCTGATAAATTTAATACTTGAAATTGGTGCCTATCACACAAAGTTACTACTCATTGATTCATACTAATGGATGTATGAGGTATATAGTATGTAAAAATTAAATTAAACAGTAAATTATGTTAAAAGAAAATAAAAAGACGATGACAAAATTGTAAACATGAGGTGGTTTTTGGAATGAGAGGCGATGCGTGGAAGAAAGATAATGTAGAGTGATAGGAAAAAATTCGGAAAGTAGGAAGTAAATAAAAAATTTAAATAAATAAAAAAAGGAAATAAAGAAAGCAACCCAAAGTCCCTTACCCAATACACGATAGGGAAAGAGTATAAAAAAATGGGTGTAAGGAGTCCCACACAACACCTCACGAGATCCAAGTCAACGTCACCTACTAATCAATGCTTGGGGAAGGTCTTTGTCCACTGCCTGGTAGGTCCGCATTCAAATGATAACAAACTCCTGTTCCTTTTTATAACAGAATTGAAACTGGTAGTGTCACACCGGTACGAAAGCGGCGTGGAACAGGCGGTGATAGATTCCAGGAATCTATACATCGCACATCTTGGAGGCAACGGCACGGTGGCGATCACAATGTTGAATAACTTACAACAATCCGCCTCAGTCCTACCTACGATAGACATTACACCTGAAGTAACCACGGAGCCGCCTGATCCTGATGTCTTTAACGACCCTAAAACCATTATTATTTTTAATGAATCTGAGAGTAAGTAATATTTAACTAATCATAACATAAGTTAAATAAAGTTATACTTATAGATGTCGGTTATAGGAGATTGATTAAAACACCCACACCCTCACTCTGTCGTAAACGACTAATAGAGAACATATCCTGAAAAAGAGTACCATCGTTTCTTGTGGTTGTTCAGTAAGTTTTTTTTATTAGTTGGAGCGACGAAACGAACATAGCGTTTACTTGATAGTAAGAGATAAAAACTTATAAATATTTGGCGCTGGTTAAAATGGTACTCTCAGCACCACATAGTGCCCTTCGAAATGAGACGTAAAATATCTCGTTCGACTCGTAAAAGTCTCGTTACTTCAGTAATTTCACTATCATACAGCACTCTCCAAACTGGAACACAGTAATGTTTGAGTTGGGCGGTAGAAATAGGATCTGCGGCGGTACCTACCTAGGAGGTCTCCGACAAAGGTGACCTTTTTTTTTACGCGAGGGAATCCTTTTACGGACGTTCCGCCAGCGGCAAAGGAGACCTAGTACCAGTAAAGTCGTTCCTCAGTAGTCAATGTCCACAGCCTTAATAATCCTAGTGAAATTACCAAGATATGGAGACGTTTTCTTTTATATCGTATGTAACAATATGCTAATGGATCGCACATCCCGAAGCCACAGAGAGCCGGCGACGGGATAATGTCGGACTCCAACCGACTAAAAATCTTCACACGGTTTTCCAATCACATCCCACTTTATACGAGGGTCACAGGATAACATCGAACAGATCATCCGCAACCATCGCTCGGTACCAGGGTCGAACGGGCCCACCTCGGGGAGGGGTGTTAAGCATCCCATCTCGGTATACAATCCCTACTGGTGATGCGTCGGAATACGAAACGCGCCACTAGATCCACCTCGGGAACCCTCACCGAGGGGACGCCAGAAAGACATGGATCTTGTGTCTTAAGATAGTACTAAAATTAAATTGCTTGAACGTATAGCACTTGCCGCTGAACTGATGGTTTCCTTTTTTATGATATATTATTTTAATTAACGATCATATTTACTTTGATCATTCGTATAGAGAACTATTTGGATCTCCAAGAAGATAAACGTGTTCACACTGAGGCGATGGACTACAAGAGCGCAAGAGACGAGGCCGTCCGCGTGCTGCATCAAGTGCGCGCTCAAGCAGTCAGCCTTTTGGAGGAGAACCTGGAGGCGCCGCCGCTGCACCGCCTGCGCATGTCCGAGTTCAACCTGCATGCTGAAAACAAGAAAGAGCGCCTCAAACAGGTGAAGCCTGGGTGGCATTTCTCGCAGATATAACAAAATTGATGAGTTGTTTCAAAAATGCACGATTTCGTCCTCCAGAACAAGCGTCAACTATTTTATTAACACATTCACTGCCTTCGATATAATGGAAAGCGATAACTGGGAACCAATTTTTTTCACTAAATTTACCACACCAGTCAAATTGACTGATCATACAAGTCCCATATAATATCACTTTTGTAGCTTTCACCATACAGTTCATATAATTATATATTTTTTAGTTAGCAAAAGTGATGATATCATTA